>JAOXOE010000848.1:8964000-9015544 GCA_028565055.1 Phoeniculus purpureus | reverse complement strand
CAGTGAGGGTAACAGAGCACTGGAAGGGGCTGCCCAGGGGGGTTGTGGAGTCTCCTTCTCTGGAGACATTTAAAACCCGCCGGGATATGTTCCTTAGAGACTTGGTCTAGGTAATCCTGCTCTGGCAGGGGGATTGGACTAGATGACCTTCTGAGGTCCCTTCCAATCCCTAATGCTCTGTGATTCTGTAATTAAAAGATGATTTAGACACAAGATGGACTTGTCTGTTGAATGGCAGAAGGCACAAATAGAAAACGCATGCGGTGCTCACCCCAGGCTTCCAGACAGGAGTACAGTTTTTATTACAACACTTACTGAAGTTGTGTGCGACCTTTCGATCTAGCATGATGTCTTGATTCACTGAGGGTTCATTGCCTGAAAATGCTGCTGTGTCCTGGATCTGGAACTGATCACAGAGTCTGGATGCATCTATTTTCCTCTTGCATGGGTCACATGAGCCCCAGACAGATTTTTGAATCTAAAAATATCAGTGACAGGGTTAAAAAAAAAAAAAAGCCAAAAGAATGGAATAATTTTGTTCCATCCAAACACACGAAAGGCCACCCAGGTGGTTTTATGGCACGGCTGCACTTTCATGGTAATTATACAGGTACTATATGATTTTAAACAGCTAATATCACTGTCATACTCACCTTATCACAAGGAACAACATCCCAGTGAAAGGCCTTGGTTCTCTTTGTCAATGGAGAGATGCTGCAGGGCTGCAGGAACATGGGTGGGGCTGGTGGTACCTCTGCCTTACATGTGGGAAGTAGAAGAACTGGAGGTACTGGGGCTATTTCCCGCACTGCAGGCTTTTTCTGGAGGCTCGAATGCGTGTTCAGAGCGGCTGTTACAGCACTCACACCAAAGTGGAGGGCTTCCTCTTTCTGTTCGTTCAGAGGTACAATAAAATCCTCATAATCTGCTTCGGAGGAGATGCATTCTTGGGATCCCTCCTGAGGCAGCGAGGCATCCTTGCACATCAGACAGTACCTTTCTATGAGAGACACCCACTCATTCCGGAGCTTGCTAACATCCTCCGTCCTGTTATTTTGGACAGTAAAGGGTATTCGAAATCTGAAATTTAAGAATGTCATATATAAACACGAGGAAGTTTAAATAACGTGCTGACTAGTACAGCCACAGATATTTCTTTTTTAAGCAGAATGATGTTCAGCAGCTTCACTTGTCAAAAGGAGCCCAGTGCTGCTGACTCTGACCTTTTCAGACCAAGTTAATTGCTTAGGTGCCTAAGGTGAGAGAGCTGACGTTTTGGCATATATTGACTTTGTGGTGCAGTTACCTTGTAATTTCTCTTCTCCGCCTTGGGGAAGGGTGAATGTGCTACATCCTACCATGCTTGTTGCTCCAGGTAGTCGGAGCGTGTTCACATACCTGTCTTACCAAGCTGAATGACACATATCTTCACTGGCCCCTGGTATGACAACTAGACAACCTTTGTTGTACCTTAACAATCTTCAATGTACCTTCTCAATACCACAACATGGTACCTTTGCTTCCTCCTTAAAATATTCATTGGTACTCAAATACTTCCTCCTTAAAATACTCCTCCTTCAAATACTCAATACTCACACGTACTCACACTTGACTGCATAGCAACAGGAGGTGTTACATACACAATTCTGATGGCCTTGTTTCTCCACCACGGTGTTTTGTTGTGAGAGCAGAGATCCTCTGTTGCTTGACCTTGTTTTCAGTGGTTTTGCTTTAACAAATTCTTAATTACCAAGAGTACTCACAGATAATTGTGTTCTTTGGTCTGGACTGAAAAGGTGTTGCATCCATCCTCCTTGCTGACACTCACATTACCACCTGACAAATTAATTGTATGCGTTACATGGTCTGCATCCCTGTTCTGTCCTCCCAGATCTATGGAACACAAAGTCAGTTCTCCTTCATGTAGCTGTACCAAGTACCTGAAGGACAAGGAATAGAGATACAGTTAATTCTTTTCTGACTACTTACTTGCACAAGCCTAGTCTATGTTAAAGCATTTTCTAATGTCAATAAGTCTCTGCAGCTTTATAGCCTCTTCCACAGAATAGTTAGAAAGTCTCAATAATAAAGCACAAAACCTTTGAGAGTAAGGCTTCTTATTTTCAACCGACACATAAGTAAATGGTGACAGAGTATATGAACCCCAGCCTGCAGTGCCTAATGAGAGTGCTAAAAATTTAGGAGTTCTGACAGTCAACTGAAAATCACCCAAGTCCTGCTAATTTTACAACCTAGCTCTGTCCCTCCTACTCCATTTATTGCTCTCATTTGTTTGTGAAGGTGGGACTTCTGGAATGTAACGTTTTAAAGGAACTCACTATGTGACTGAGCTGTGCATAATATGACAAGGGATCAGGGTTTGGCACCTCCAGGTTTCACTACTTCTGAGCTATAAAAACAAGCGGCCATAATATAAGACTGTGCCCAAAAACAAGTGGGGCTTTACTGTATGTGGGGATCTATTCTTATGTGAGCATTTGCATTGTCATTTTTCTTAAGGATTCCTGCATTTCTTTATCATTCTTCATGGTGAGGGTGACAGAGCACTGGAATGGGCTGCCCAGGGGGGTTGTGGAGTCTCCTTCTCTGGAAATGTTTAAAACCCTCCTGGACATGTTCCTGTGCGACTCGATCTAGGTGATCCTGCTGTGGCAGGGGGACTGTACTGGATGATCTTTCAAGGTCCCTTCCAATCCCTAATGTTCTGTGATTCTGGATTCTGACAATTCTATCAGACCTTTTCTTCCACGCTTTCTTCAAAAGTATGGCTAGTTGATTAAAGTGTTCCATGAGGAATTCAAGTAAGTTTAACCACTCCAGAAGAATTAAACATAAAATATGAATTGAAACTATTCCCACAAAAACAGTCAAAGTGATAAGACTTGTTTAATGGAGCTGGCAGTTATATTGATCTCTCCTTTCTTTGAAACAGGGACTTACAGTTTAATCAGATCTCCAGATCACTATCATTTACTTTGCCAAAAAGAAAAGAGAGGAGATTAATATCAAGAAGAAAGCAACACGGGCTTTTCTTCACAAGATAAACAGAAATCAATTTTTGTTTGTTAACAAACTTGTTAAATGCTGCACAGTAACAAATCCTGGGACACACTTGATGACGGTGTTTACAAGACATACAGTGGTAGCATTTTAAAAACAATTAAAATCATTAGATGTGAACAGTGAAATCTTTTGAGATAATTGGCCTGTGCAGATAATTACAGTGTGAATTTTTTTTAATTAGTTTTTGCTAGACAGCTTTTTTCCCCCCTCTCCTTTGATAGTATAAGCAATTCCCAGGTACTTAAGGAGCTTTAGGAGCTGGCTCAGAGAAGTGTGAATTGTCTGTAGGAGGGGTAGTAAAACAGGTAAAATCACTGCAGCTAGTTCACTAGTTCAGCAACCTAAGCAGAAACCATGACTATCTGTGATGGCCCTGGACCTGAATGAAATGGTGACAGTCCATCTCCTATACAGTGATTCCAGACTCTGAAACCACCACCACATTAAGCCATTGTGGCTGGTCTCCTCTGCAGAAGTGAAGTTCACAGAATCACAGAACATTAGGGATTGGAAGGGACCTCAAAAGATCATCTAGTCCAATCCTCTTGGTACAGCAGAATAAGTTCAGAACATTATGAGAATGAAATTTGCAGGTAGCCATCAGGCCAATGTGAGTCAATATCTAGCAGGTCTCCTGTACTTCTTATCTGCTTTGCTTTATCTCCTTTCTGTTATTTTGCTGGATACCATTATTACACTACCAGCTAATTTCAATGTTTTCATCTCGTGGAGTTGGTATCCAAGTTTAACTTTGAAGAGCAACTAAATCGTTAACTTATCAGCAAATTAAAATCTTATTTATCAGAAATTTTAACAAAATCCACAACCAAGAGGTCTACAAAAGTGCAGATCATACTTCACCCATTCAGTGGATGTCAAAGTCTTTTCCTGCAAGTCCAGCAGCCCTTCATGTATCACATTATATTCTGCAGGTCCTCCGGAGTGGGACTCTGCTGGTCCCTGGCAGGTATTGCACTGCACGACTTTGCTCAGCAGGTATGTTATCTGTATAACAAATAAGTGGCAGCAGAGAGAATGTATTTTCCTTGTTAATTCCACTGAATAAGATCAATGGGCGGACTTTTCCAGTATAAAAGTGATAGGCAACACTGTAAGTAGCAGTCAATAAGTTAATATAAAAATAAATAAGAGATTTCTCTGATGCTAAACTACTTAACTGCAATTTAGTTTTATGATCACAGTTCCAAACCTGTGAGCGTGAGAAGAACATAATTTCATTCTGGAGAGGTTTCTGTAAAAACCTAATTTTACATTTTAAATTCACGTACAAAGCAATCTAAGCAACTTTTTTATTCAGCTGAAAATAGCATGGGCTAAGGTGGGTGTGAACTCACCGTGTTCGTTTTGCTTTACAGGTTCATAGCTACGATGCTATGATTTGAGTTTCCTTACTACAGAGCACATGCACCTTTCTGACCCTTCTAAAGTAATCTATTTTTAAAATTAAGCTAATCAGCCATGATATTGTCTGGAGTAAAGGCTTCTGCAAATGGAGTGAACCATAAATAGTTGATTTACGTTCATAGTTGGACTCAATGATCTTAAATGTCTTTTCCAACCTAAATGATTTTATGATTCTATGATTATCTTTCTCAAGAAGTGAATCCCTGTGCAAAAATCCCCTCAAAAGTGTGTCAGAGCAGAAGTTCAGATGCAGACTTTTTTTTTGAGTCTGTATCTCAAAGTAAATTGTGCAGCCAGCTTCAGCACCTCAGCAGTGGGATGACACAAACTCCATGACCTGTTCACCCCTGCACAACCAGGATAACTGCATTTGAGTGAGCAGTGAATGCTGATGTCACAACTCCAGTTTAAGTTGCAGTGTAGACTCCAGCTACACTAACTACTTGGAATATTTCATTTAACCTAGGACTCAAAAGGAGCTGAGACCTCAAAAATGAAAGAGCTCATACAAAAACTTGCACCACTGAATCATCTAATTAAACAAACATCTAGCTGTCCCTAGGCTGTCTTCCTCTGGTAACTTTATCATTTCACTGTATTTGGACGGTAAGATGAACTGCTAGGTTTTTCCTTTTCAGAGCATCAGGATGGCATTTTTCATCCTCTTACATAGACAAAAACTACCTAGAGAATTTCAATTAGGATTCAGCTGTGCATGTCATCAGCTTTGTTTGCTTGTTTTAATACAACCTCAGACCAGCTGCATTCAAGTTGCAGTTGAAGAAATGCATCTACTTTCATATCACATTGTGAGCTGACTTTACATCTTCAGTCCTAGTGAACTGTGGCAAAATCCTAAGGCCAAACTTCATCCTGAACACACATTCCCTTTGTTCTACATAGGAACACACACAGGACAAAGACAGAGCTGCTTCTTTGCTTGCACAATGCACAGCATAACAATTCCCGTTTATGATTGGGTCCTGCTGGGTACCACCATAACACCAGCTGTTATTTATAGCAATCTGTCTATGACACTGTGCAGACCTACCTTACTTTTATCATCAAGAGACACTGCTTCCAGCTCATAATCTTGTCGCCCATGAAACACAATTCTAAAGCGCCTCCTTTCAGTATCTTCACAGGCTTTGACTTGGGAGAAAGGAAACTGTTTCTTAATGATTCCTTTTTCAATGTTAAAAATGGTTTTTGTGTTGAAATCAATCTGGAACAGAAAGTTCTTCATCACTTGACTCTATCACTCTCTTTGTTGAAAAAGACAGCATCCTAAATATTACCACGCAAGGGCATTTAGATACAGGACCAGCTTAGAATTATCATCTTGCCACTGAATAGAATAAAATACAGCATTCCATCAGAAGATGGTGTCTTGTGTCTGCTTCATTTACAGAACAAACAGATATTCATTGCAATTGTGTCTCCCTATCTCCCTTGATGAATATGCATCAATTTATCACTCTGAAATATTATTCCTCTTTAAATCCTCTGTCTTATGAAACCCAATGCAAAAACCCCCATCCAGCAGTAGTGGCAGCACAAAGTAATGACACGACTGTCACAGCAGAGATTCAAATGCTAAGTCCTGAGCATTTGAACCCCCTGAGTATCAATGTGTGCCTCAGTATTAAAATGAAAGTAGTTACTTTTATAACAGCTGATTCTGTATCAGGAAAAGACGATATTATTGAGATATTACTTTCTGATATAAATATGACTGTGTTTTGTTTTAAACCTTATGCAACACATTTTTTCTTGTCTGCATATTTATCTACACATACGTATGTATCTATAGGCAAAGAGCAATGACAGTAGCCAATAAAGTTATCTTATTAATGTTTCACAGCTGTAACAATTAAAAATAGTTTGTTTAAAAACCAAATTATTCTTCTTCCACTTCCCAGTCTGTATTTGCAGAGTTAGAAACTTGCACAGACAGATTCCAGTGTCTGTTTTAAGTGTCAGATGGTGCTGAGTAGAAACAGCTTTGTTGACACAGTAAGATGTGAATGTTGTCTGACCGCCCAGCTTCAGTGAGCGTGGCCACAAAGACAAACTCAAGAGTCTTGGATCTCACCTGATGCAGATGTTTACCTTTGGTCATAAATTATTCTTGGCACCTTTTACTCCTGTAGTGCCAACCATACCAACCAAATGCTAACACTGTGTCCTTTCCCTCCACTATGCTTAGAGCAGGAAATGTCCAAAGGGGAAACCATTTTCATTATTCTCTGAGTCTTAAAGGCTGCTGGGAACTAGAAACTGGAATTAAACTACCTCAGATTCTCACACTATTAATTTTCACATCTAATACAGCTTTCTGCACATACGACTGAGGCTCGCTTATTATCAAATATTGTCTTAAGTGTAAATAAAAATTCAGTGAAACCCAAGATCCTGGAGACAACGTGAGACCTTTGACTTCATGGAGTCAGGAAATCACCATCATATGTTATCAACAGAAATATGGTTTAATATCATGCAAGTCAATGAAGCCTTAAAGGTTCATAATGACATCCTCTCAGAAGTGACAGATACTTAAGCATGCCTACATCACCTGTAGCATTTACTGTTCCTAACTAATAAGAACAACACTCGGGCAGAACCTATTATATTTCAGTCAAATCATGTTTTTTAGAGGTAAAAAAAAAAAAAACCTCTTGGAACTTCAAGTCCATTCTAGAGGGATTTTCAGATATTACCCCAAAAATACTTTTGGTGTAAAAGGCTGAAAGTTTGTTCCATATCTTATACCGCTCCAATGAGTCACTCAACCACGAGATTTTTTAAGCTCTCTCATAACATTTACCGTGCAATTTAAGAATCCTGTTTTTTCTGGGTTGCTTCAAATGTGAGAATTTTTTAAGTTACCTGTAAAATTCGTTTCTGCCATCGATAGTGTTTGTGTTTGTAAATAATGAAGTTAAATTGGGAGCCCGTTAGCAAATCCTGTGAATCCTGAAAAACAGAACAGAATTCAGCAATATGTTCAACACTGCTAACTTTTGTTCACTCATATCCAGTCATGTTTTCAGGTGAAATATTCCTCAGTGAGTAGTGTTTGGCTGCCAAGGGTGGTGGCTGAGTCATCGTCCCTGGAAGAGTTTAAAAGACGCTTAGGTGTGGTGTTGGGGTATCTAGTTTAGGGGTGAACTTGTAGAGTAGGATTGATGGTTGGACTAAATGATCCTAAGGGTCTTTTCCAACCTGAATGATTCCATGTTCACATAGAACTGGAGACTTTGCAGAACTTCACATGGAGACAGATGGAAGCATCCTCCTGAGCTGATTTTCACAAACACAAGTCCTAACAATATCCACAAGTCCTGCTAAAATACTGAAGGGATCCCAGACTGGGATGGAAGGTGAAAGGGAGAGCAGAAATCAGGAAGAAGTGCAGAGCCTATGGAATTGTACATTCAAAAACATATGAGTACAAGCAGCCTATTGAATGGGCTAAGTAGGAAACAAGAACCATATGTGACTTTAAAGAAAGTATTTACAGACCCTTGAATGTAGAGCAATGAAGAGGGAGATCTTGGGTCCTTGGTATTATATGAGGGCACACGATGTGTTATCTGTCCCATTACAGGAGCTCTACTGCATGCATGGACAGTGACTAATTTTTTACACTTTTAGGAAGTGAGGGAGAGTCATGATCCAGCTTTATTAAATTTGATTTAGTTCTAATAATTAGCTGCCACGAAAACCTGAACATGCTAAAACTAGAAAAGTAACCCTTTCTCTTCTTACTCTGCAATTGGATTTCCATGTAGTCTTACACTGATGAGCTTAACATTTTTGTTGACTGCAGCTCTCCTGCAAAAACTGTGCTGCTTTTTTTATTGGGGGGGAGTGTTTTGCTTCTTCCCCTTCTTTCCAACCAATAATTTAATAAAATGTTCAACAAGTTATGGCTTAAAATTCCCAAAAGCGCCAGATTTATCTCAAAATCACTGTCAGCTCCTGCGGTGAAAAAAAACCGTTTACAATTTATCATTAGCACATCTCAAGATTTCACTGTCTCCTGAAGGTGCTCTGATACAGAGCCTGGTTCAAAACCCCCGAGCAGAAGGGGAAACAGAGAATTCTCTAGAGAATTCTCTGGTGGTACTTCTATGGTTACGATGGACTGAGAGTGCAATGAGAGAGGTGCTACAAGGCTGCTGTACTAGCATACTTCTCATCCTCAAACCATTTTCACTCACTATTATCAACATAAGCTTTTCACAGGGAAGAACTTCCTTTCTTTCTACAAAATGGAAACACGCTGGTGGTGATTCACACTTTTGGTTGTCAGTGAAAACGTTCTTAACGACAGAGAAGTTAAATTTCTCTCTCTCAATCCAATACCGAAGGAATCTCTGGACCTGGCCCCTTGGTCCCATTCGCATATGCTCTGCAAAGCTGTGTTGCTGCAGGACCAGTTTTAAGGTACCTTTACACTGACTCTACTTTTGCCTGTTGCAAGGTCACACCACCCACAGGTGTTAGAACTGAAGTCAAGTGGCCAAGGCTTTGTGTTTTGTAGACAGTTTCTTGCAGCCAGGTATAACACTGAGTTGTCAGACCTTCTTATGGTGACTAGTCATGCTCCAGGGACAATCCCAACACTAGATGACCCCTCAGAGATTAACTCCATCATTTTCCTGAGGTGCTTCATGGTATCTATCAGCCGAAGGATTTTGCCCTGCATTTATTGCTCTAGTACTCAAGTACTGCTGTACTCAGAATAACAAAAAGTATGGACAAATCTCATCTAGATTTAAACAACTTGATCCAGGTAATGGCATCAGTGTAGCTGCAGCATCTATGTGGGATAACCCTTGCATGATGTACAAGGAGCATTCACCATTAGCAACCAACATAGTCATAACGTTTAAAACCCGCTTGGATATGTTATTGTGTGACCGGATCCAGGTGCTCTTGCTCTGGCAGGAGGATTGGACTAGATGATCTTTCGAGGTCCCTTCCAATCCCTAATGTTCTGTGATTCTGTGACAAGCTGGAGTGCTTATGTTCTCACAAATTTGGTTTCTACCTCAAAAGCAACACAGACCTGTTCCGACTGCTCAGCTAGGCTGTCTAGAACATGCTGGTACATAGGAATGTCTTGCACAATATATCAAAGGAGTGACCTTACCTTTTCAGAAGACACCTCCTCCTGTGCCAAATGCAAAGCTCCTTCAATGCTCAATTCTTTATTTTTCACCATGTTCATAATTTTGAGGATTTTTTCCTGGCTTAACTGGGGAGGGAAATCAAACATTTTAGATACTGGGATTTTTCAACTGGCCATTCAGGATACAAAGTGCTTGTGACAGCTACAGCTACGGTATCTGGCATAAAATTACACTCTCTTTCATATTTTTTGTTCTATCGACAACCTACCCAGCAAATATAATCTCCCTTTGAAAGCTGGTGAGCATCTACAAGATATCAAACATATGGGGGCTTTTACAGTTTCAGAAGATGGAGTGGTAATGTCTGGAGATAAAACAGCCAGGAGGAAATCTTTTTCAGTTAGAAAAACCTGACAAGAAGTGCAAAACATCAATTTTGCATGCTTGTCTGTGTCTTACCCTTAGTGTAAAGCACTGTGTACAGGCAACATGAAAGCAAATCATGGCCATTCAAAATTTTTCAGAGTGAAAGTGGAAAAAATTGATGCTGGTACCAATAGGTACAGCTGCCAAATGAACTTCACTAAACAGGTTAAGAAACTGGCATCACACATCCTTTCTTTTACCAAAAAGGAGGCTGAGCCGTCCATAAGCTTATACATAAATTCATGTCACTCTTTAGTGACCCAGGTGAGGATGGCAGGGCCAACCAGAAATCAAGCAAAGGAAACAGGTGCATAGAGGAACAATGGACCCAGACCTACAGCTGCTTACACTGGCTGTAAAGGTCTTTCACAGATTTTATAGAAGGAATAAACAACCTCCCTCTGAGCCAGACCAAAGAGCTCCCCTGTGTGTTATCCATTCCTCAACAGCCACAGAACTGGAAATTTGAAGGGAGGGTGGGGGTTTTGCCACCAGAGCTCAGGCACTTGTGATTTTTTTTATTTTTTTATCCAGCAGCTCAGCTACAATATTCAATTAGGTACCACAGACGATGTTTCCTGCCCTCCTGGAAGTGACTTCAGCATCAGGAGATCAGTCACTACAGTAAAATCTTCCTTTCGTATAATCCTGTTCAGACTTTTCCACAGAGACATCCAGGCAAAGAGTCCACCCCCTACCCCAAGAGCACTGCCCAGGCTGTGCAAGGGAAAGAGGAAGGAGAATCATCTTGCAAATAAGAAGGGGGCCTCCCCCACCTCCCTATTGCTACAGCCCCTGGAAGATGAACACATTCAGCACAAGGTAGCTTAGAATGTTCAGCTCTGCAAGCAAACCTGAACTGGGTTACTCCAAGGATTGGACACCAAGACCTAGAGTGGGTTTTACTGTTCCTGCCACAGGAAAAAGAAGGCGAATAGCGGAAGATAGGCACCCATTGAGAGCCAGGTCTGCTGCTCAGGAAAAACAATTGGGTAGAAATTTGGGCTTGTGAGAAGTGCCAGTCTTGCTGCCTGGGATTTATGATTGCTACTCCCAGCAGGAGCCACCAAGCTGCTCCCCAGGCCTCTGAGGCAGGAGGGCAAGCAGCAGCTGTTTCACCTTTCCAGCACCTTCCTGTCCTAAACAGCCACTTGCTTCACCTGCATCTACACCTCTACATAGAGACAGGCTGGGGCTAGAAAAAAAACAGCAATCAAAAAACATTAGGGATTGGAAGGGACCTCGAAAGATCATCTAGCCCAATCTCTGTGCCAGAGCAAGTTCACATGCAGCCTTGCAGTGGCCCTCTCCACCCATCCAAGCCCCAGTCACCTGGCACAAGTCTCATGGGCAGCACAAAGATAACCCAGTCTCACCTAGAGGTCAGGGGCCAGCACACCACAGGTTCTCTATTTCTGAGCCACACTACACCAAGCACAACTTAGGCTTAGCGAGTTTCCAACATCTCAGCCAGACACACTGTAGGTTTTCACAGCCTACAAATAAAACAGGGAGTTAAAGAAGAAATATTTTGTTTTTAAAGGCTCGGAATTTGCAGCACTAATATAAAGGTAACTTATGGCATAGCTCCCAGCTGCAAATAGCAATGTGAACAGTGAGGACAGAATGAAAGCAGTCCGATAATTCATTCACACTTGCTGAGGCACAGAAGGTTCCGACAATGACCTCCACGTTCTGTATTTGAATTTTAAATGGCCGTATATTTACAGCACGTATACACTGTATACGATTAGATCTTAACAAGATAATTCCCCACTGAACAGGGGATGTGTAAGCAAATGAGAATATGGATAAATTTGAAATGAAAAGTAGAGTTTCCTTAAGGCTAAGCTCTGTCAGCTTTAAAATGCAAGATCCTACTTGTTTAGGATAGCAATTCTTGATAGGAAGTTGGGTAGCATTTTTTCCAATGGTTAGCCCTTTTGAACAGCGAAGGGTTCAAAGATTTTGCAGCAGGATGACAATGGTGACATCAAGCTCAGCTTGATTAACATAAATGAGGGAAGTATTCACATCCTTCACCTCACTACACAAGCAACTCAATGAACAAGCTCAGTTCTCATTTGAACCTGATGGTGTTGACCATCTACACAATATATCATGCACATCCCCATGAATCTTCCAAAGGGTGGCTGAGAAAGCAAGTTGCAACTTGAAAAACATGACATTTTGAATAATTTTTTTCCTAGAACATAGGTGATGTGGGTCACCATCCCTGTTCTCATGCAAGCAGGCTCCATACTCTGCATGTTCCCATACACAGGCATTTTAAAGTCTGTCTTTCTGGCCAAGAAGCCTTTCCACAAAATCTCTTGCCATTCACTGGGACCTGGACATGCTGGAAAGCTGAGCGGGGAGGGCAAGTGTAATCTTGCATCTTGGCAGGAACAACCCCAGGTACCAGTATAGATTGGAGACTGACATGTTGGAGAGCAGCATAGGAGAAAAGGACCTGGGGGGTTCTGGTGGGCAGCAGGATGATCATGAGCCTGCAATGTAGCCAAGAAGGCCAAGAGCATCCTGGGGTCAATCAGAAAAGTTAGCAGATGAGTGCTAACCCAGCAGATGAGATAGGGAGTGGTTAGAAGATCAAGAAAGGTTCTCCTCCCACTTTACTATGCCCTGGGGAGACCGCATCTGGAATATGGTGTCCAGTTCTGGGCCACTCAGTTCAAGAAGACACAGACTGCTTGAGAGAGTCCAGCATAGAGCCACAGAGATGATGAAGAGAGGGGAACATCTCCCTGGTGAGGAAAGGCTAAGGGAGCTGGGTCTCTTCAGCTTCGAAAAAAGGGGGGGATGACCTCATTAATGTTTATAAATATGTGAAGGGTGGGTAACAGGAGGATGGAGCCAGGTTCTTCTCAGTGTCATCTAATGATAGGACAAGGGGCAATTGTTGTAAGCTGGAAGATAGGAGGTTCCACATCAGTGTAAGAATGAGAAGGAACTTCTTCCCAGTGAGAGTAACAGAGCACTGGAAAGGGCTGCTGAAGGAGGTTGTCTCTGGAGACCTTTAAAACTCACCTGGAATGTTCCTATCTAGGGGATGCTGTGGCAGGATGATTGGACTGGATGTGTCCTTTCCAATCCCTAATGTTCTGTGATTCTGTGATCTCTACCAAAACCAAAACATTCTCCTGCAATTCAACGTGTTTCCCTTTTGCATTGCATTGAGGGCTTTTTTAACTCTTCAGCAAAAAAGTTGCAGAAGAGGTTCCATTTTTGGCTCCTTGAAGAATTCAACTCCACAAAAATCTCCATTAGTTAAGAATTAAATTCTGCTCAAGACACAAGAACAACAGGGAATATCTCTTAATTTGCTTAATAATGTATGAAGAAAAATGTTTACTAAAGAGAAGGAAATCATTTTGCATCTTGCAAATTCAGGAAGGCTAGTTAGCAAGTGGGGCTAGTGACAGTTAATGCACTCCCCAGAGAGCACACGAAAGACAGAGGTTGGTAGGGGCTATTTTTAACAGCACCCTTTTATTTTAATATCTCTGTTAACTCATTTCCCCTCTGCACATCTGTAAGCAGGAGGGAAACATTTCAAAAGACAAGCAGGAAAAAAGGCATTTTTCAGCTTATGAGAACTGTCAAAATTATTTGTCAGAGGTCTGTCTGGCTCGCTCAGGTTTCTGACAACCACACGTTCGCATGGTATTTTTACTTGCAAACAAGACTTGAGCAACAGATCCTGACCTTTATCATTCTGTGTCTGTGGGGCTTTTCTCCCAGCACATCACGACTTCTGTAATGCTCATTCTCGTGCTTGTTTTGGTTATGGGGTTTTTTTTCCTTAAAAAGAAACCATTTTTTGTCATATTATCCACCAAAATGCCACTAAGTCGGATCGTGTTATATTGCCTAATAGAATGTGACTGGTGCAACCAGACAGAACGTTCCTCTCCGACACCGGGTAACAAAACTTGGGTTAAAAATTGAAGGCATGCACATTCAGGAAATATATGAGATCATGTTAACGATGCATTCTTTTACCTGCCAGGTTCAAGAAGCTTATTTAGCAGAGATTAAACTTTCTTCACCCACCCAGAGCTCAGCACTGCCATGTAAGTGATTTGAAAGAGAATTCAGCACTTCACAATTGAAGGAAGAGCGTGGTGCTCCAGGCATTCTCTGGATATTCATTACCCTGCAGGGTGAGGTTTCTGTATTTTTGGCCTGGACACGGTACAAGATGTGTTTAGCACCGAGATATGAGATTTCTGGCTTATTCTTGGGCACCTGCCACCCCAGTACAGTGTGTGACCTGTTCCAGTGCTTTCTGCCGCCCTCCATTTGCCCAGTACAGTCTCACAGGAGGCTCTGACAGGTATGGAATGTTTTGCATGTAGTCTCCATGCTGGGAAACATCATTCTGTCAACTCCATAAAGGCCTCCAGACCTGAGCATCAACCCAGACAGAAGTGTTAAAGCCACATCATGCAAGTCATTTACAGTTTTTTGAGAAGAGCAGTGGAAGGCATCCAGAACAGGGTAACCATCCAAGGGTAAGGCAGGCTGACATCTGGCTGAATCCTCTTTCTACCTCTCATCCTGGTACTCATACTGGTTCACATTCCCCAGTAGACCACAGGATTGCTGTGACTCCAGTGGGCTACACCAGGTAGTAATTCACCACATGTGAGACCAGTCTCATTACCTGACACCTCTTTCTCTCCATTTCCTACAGACGAATCTGGGCTATGTGGCTTATGCTCAGCTGATTCTTATTCTATGGACTATCCTACCTGAATCATATTAATATGACAGCAGTCTAATGCAAAACTACTCCAGGAATGTGTGCACATACACAGGTGGAAATGTAGTGCAAGAGAACTGGCTGCCAGTCAGCTGTACATATGATCTCAATTATTACCAACGGCTGGCACGATTCGGGGAGATGTTATTTCAGGTTTTCTCAGGTGAAGATCATAGCTAATACACACTGAGCTCTGTCATTTCCTGTGACAACAAAACCAAGCCGTGCAGAAATCCTGCTCCCCGAATAAGCGAAGAGAAATTCTTATTCAGGTCTAGTCAAGCTTTTCACTGTTAAGCATTCCTTACACTTGTCCTTATTAAACATTAACAGTGTTAAACATTCTCATCTACTTGCTGCAAGGAGCAAGAGACAAACAGCTCCTGGCTGCTGTGGGACTCAGATGGGAAGGTTGGATCCAGAGAGCTCTGTTCTTGTTGTCAGCATTCAGTGGTACCCACTCTCTTTCAGTACTGCTAGGATCAGTGCTCCCAGGGGGCTCAGTCCAAGAGGGAAGAGCCAAGTGGCTACATATGCCTTTACAGAGATCTCTTGAATACCTGGGCATAAATCTGACTGCAGTGTGGCCCACACACACAAAGAAAAATGTGTGCTGTTTCTAACCTACACCCCTGACAGCTTTTATGCAGCATAGGATCATATTTTCATTCATTTTGGAGTCCAGTTTTTAACAACAACTTTCAAGAACAGAAGATTCTGTTTTCTCTGCAGAACAGCAGGACAAAGCCATGTTGAGGCAAAGCCTTCTGGAGATTCTCTGTTGACTCGGTGCCTTGCAGCTACAGTGCACACCACATCCTGCAAAGCAGGGACACTGCAGAAGCTCAAAAGTAAGTGCCAGGATATATAAATCAGTGATTGACCTGTAATGAAATTTCAAGTAGCAGCTTCCTCCTCTGAGCTCTGCTTCTAAACAAAACACTTTTCTGGGTTTTTTAAAAATCAAAGCCACTGGCTTCATTCATTATGGGTATTTGTTGTCCTCATGATACTGTGCTGACCCACACCGTGATTGCATGTTGAACATGTCATTTAAGCCATTTTAAAGACAGTAGACACAATCTTATTCCCTTAAAAGTTCCAGCCTGTTGTGATCAATGCCCTTCTCTGAATATACTCACTTTTACTAGGTATGAATTTGGCCCAAAGTGTACTGAGGGCTCCCATATATTTACAGGGGAGTGGCTGTCTTATATGAATAGGGCATCTGAAAAGCCTTCACTTGTAATTTACATGAAATATCAATACGGATGACTGATGTGATATTTTTATGTGGCAATGCCATCTTTTGTAGCCAGTCATAGCGATAGACTCATATTATTTGTCAAGCAGAGCTGCCATTCATCAAATAAATTATCCATCTGTAATAATGTTTTGCATTATTTGTTCAGATCTGTATCTGGCCGGATAGTTTCTGTCACCATTTATTCAAACAAAAAGTTATTTATCAAACTGTAGCTTTGACTTCCTTGAAAACACTGGAAATTCCGCCCCTTTGCAGTAGAAGCCCAACCATATTTTATTATAATTTATTTTTCTATTGCTATAAAGGTCTATAGTGATTTAAGTACCAAGAAAAACCCCAAAGAGCTAGTCTCAGAAGTATTAAGGAGCCTAAAGCAAATAGTGCCTAGTGACACGCAGAGGTACAGTGTACAATACCCACTAGTCTACCTACCTCCAGTTCTGAAAACATCACCAGAGCAAGCAACCTCAACGTATTAAAGTTCCCTCTGAAGGAGTAAAAATTTCTTGTGCTCACATGAAGCAAATACTTCAGAGTTACCCTTGATCACCACTTAACAGACCAGCATGAACCCTCCTGTTCCAAGAGCACTTGGAAAGTAATTACCAGAGTTTCACTGTGAAAACTCAAAGGATAAATCGAGGAGTGTTGCACAGGAGACTGACTTCATTTTGTCCTCTTCAATGTTTTCATTAAAGAGCTGATGATGGGCTGCAGACTTTGTTTATTAAATCTGCAGACATTGACATGAAAGTGAAAAGAAATTCAAACAGGTGGCGAGGGGGATCCAAATTCAAAACATACTTGACAAATGAGAGAAGCGATAATATAAAAGTGAAGAAAACCAGACTTGAAGAAGTTTAACAGGAATTACCAGATTCACAAGGAAAAAAAACCCGTAAGTTCTAGCAGCCTACAAATGGTCACAAGTCAACGACATCACGCTATTGCAAGGAGAGCAAATATCCCACTGGGAGGTTACAGACAGCAGCAGTCTGCCAAACACAAATAATCCTCCCAGTACTCAGAATCACAGAACATTAGGGATTGGAAGGGACCTCAAAAGACCATCTAGTCCACTCCCCCCGCCATAGCAGGATCACCTAGATCAAGTCGCACAGGAGCACATCATACAATGAACAGTGAAACCTTTCCGTTTGTCCTATAGATTGCAATGATCAAAATGTCAGCTGTCCCACTCATGCTAGAAATACACCTTCTACACCTTTAGTTACAGTCATTAACATAACCCACAGTGATCAGGTGTGTCAAGGATTACCAGTTGCTTATTAATATGATAGTCAAATTAAGGAAAAAACAAAGACTACCAGACTACTTAATAATGATATGAAATTATTTTGGAAAAAAAAGCCTACATCTTGTAAGTTCGTGGACTTACAATCTCATATTGTGCCCTACAAGCTTGTAAAAGGAAGAGACAATTTCAAGCAAGAATTGTTCTGCTAAGTTTATTAAATGCTGTATGAGACTTATTTCATTATATCTGAGGTTTATAAGTCATGTTAGTTAACACCTGCTAAACCAGAAATGTGCAATATGGACAACGCAACACTGATCTAATGTGTGTTTCACTGAGAATCCAGGGTTGCCATGAATTATAGAATAACAGAACATTAGGGATTGGAAAGAAACTTGAAAGATCATCTACTCCAATCCCCCTGCCACAGCAGGATCACCTAGATCCAGTCGCACAGGAACATGGCCAGATGGATTTTAAATGTCTCCAGACAAGGAGACTCCACAACCTCCCTCAGAAGCCCCTTCGAGTGCTCTGTCATCCTCACCATGAAGAAGTTCCTTCTCATATTGATGTGGATCCTCCTGTGTTCCAGCTTACAACCATTGCCCTTTGTAATATCATTAGATGCCACTGAACAGAACCTGGCTCCATCCTCCTGACACTTTCCTTATTTATAAACATTAATGAGATCACCCTTCAGTCTCCTTTTCTCTAAGCTAAAGAGACCCAGCTCCCTCAGCCTTTCCTCATTAGGAAAACATTCCACTCCATCATCTTTGTGGCTCTGCACCGGACTCTCTCAAGCAGTTCTGTGTCCTTCTTGAACTGAGTGGCCCAGAACTGGACACAATATGAATGTTATATTAATTACCTGGAAGATTTAATGAACAAACTCTTCTTTATTTTCTGATCAAAACACTAAGAGCTTAAGAAAAAACTCCAAAAAACATCCATCTGCTGATGGATCATATCTGACCTAACTTTTTTCCCCCACTCCCTAGAATTCTGGTGTGTAAGAACTCATCCTAGCACAATACTCAGGCAAAAGGTGGATGCTTCTCTTTGCCACTCTTCTCCCAGGCTCAGACAGATCTAAAAGGATACAATCCTTGTCTGTATAATGTTTTTATACATTTATAATACTTCCTTACAGAAGTACACTACACCTCAGGATGCACTTCATCCCTGTCCCACAGCCGTTTCTTATCCTCTCTGTTCAGTGGGCTACTTACCACTAAGTAGCAAACATGAAAATTCAGTGCAGCCTCCCTGGGTCTTTTAATCTTGTCTTACACAAGAAAAACATTCCCAAGCTTTGAGGTGTTTTTAGATGGCTCAAGGAAAGCTGAGCTCTGATTCCCACGCAGACTGCTTTCCTACCGGTGCTTTAGTCAACCCACAAGTGATTCTGGCTTTAGATACAGGTGCAATCTCCTAGTCATATGCACTGACACAGTGTTATCTCCTCCGGCAGTTCTGCAGAACCCACAAACACCAGGTTCAACACACCAGCAGGACCAAGGAAGCCGAAATGTCTCAAGTCCTCTGCACTCGTTAACATTTAATGTTAACTGCAAGGAGCAGAGTGTTCCAAGTCCACATCTGTGCTGGACTGACCATGTATAATCAAGTCATTAGAAGCCTCAGAAGATCAGTAGAACATATGATTTGTGGTCTAACACTAGCCCATCTCAGAGGCCACAAGAGCTGCTCTGGGGCTGAGTCTGTTCATGAATATACATAGGAGAGATATGGAATCATTTGCCCTTATTTAAATGGAATTGATCCCTTGCTAAATACACAGTGGAAATCTGCTTTAATCTACCTTGGAAAAGGTAGATGGGGGATAAGGGGAAAAAAAATTGTTCACCTGAGAGAAGTGGCCTTTAACAGAAAATCTAACAAAAAATTGTATGGGAAAGCCATGGGGATAAAGCACTTTAAAGTCGTTGATTAAAGTAAAGCAAGGTGGAAAAGCAAAAGGTCTGATAACCATTCCACCTTGCATCGTGATCTTATCAGCTCTCAGAAGACTTAGATGACAAGCCTCTGGAAGACACAGAGCCAAGTTCTAGGAGGAGTTCACAAAAAGTTTAACACACACACACTTTTCTCAGGTGCAGTTTTAACTTTGCAAATGTTTTGTTGCTCGTAGAGCCCGAGCGCTGCACATATGCTTTATGGCAGGCCTTGGGGAGTGAAAGAAAGGGAAAAGTGGCACCATCTGCTTACAGATTTCCTGTTTTCTGACTCATTCATGTAAAAACCCTTTCTGGTAGCAAACATTTGGTTATTTCCACATCTGTGCTGCCCCTGACCTCCCCGGCAGTACCTGAAGTAAGAAAGAAGAGCAATGATTCATAAGCTGCAACCCAGACCTGAGCCTCAGTGCCAAGCAGTAAACACCCAAGCTGCTGAACAGTAGAGAAAGGGAAATAATTTCCAGAAAGAATTTGTGCCTTTTCAACAGCACTTCTATCAACAGCCTCCCCAAACACCCCCCAGGACCTCAGCATGGCAATATGCTGAATAGTACCAGATGGGACCCATGATTTATTACATTTCAGGTGCTCTTGCTTCAGGTGAAGCCACTAATATCTGTTCAGCTAAGTGACTCAGCCTTTGGATCACTGTTACACTGCCCTCCTCAAAAATCTTCAAGAGCCAAGGACATCAATGTTGTGTGGGGGTATCCTAAGGCAGCAATCTGTCCTGTGCCATTTTTCCTCCTTGACAAACCAAAGAGGAATAAAAAGGTTTTGCCCTTGCTCTGGGTTTGCCAAGAACATGGCCCAGCAAGTTTTCTTTACAAACATCTTGCACTTCTCAGTGAAAAAGGGAGTCATACCAACAGGGGTTGGGTCCCCCAAGCTCTCCTGCTTTGCTGTCCAAGCCTCTCTCTGTAGCTGCTCAGGACTAACTCAGCCCACTCAATCACACTTTCTCAGCCTACACACATTCATTCTTTCTCTTAATTGCTCTTTACTCCAGGTCACACATCAAGGAACCTCTGCCAATACATGCCATCAGCTGTCCTAGTTAGAGAGGTTTTCCCATGCTTAATTCTGCAGACCACAGACCTCCAAACATGCAAGTATTGAAAGCAGCAGAATGCTACAACAACTATGTATCTGGCATCCACTCAGACAAGTTCAATAGTGCTGCAAGCTGATGTATATTCAACACTGGCATAGCAATCACTCCAAATTCCAGTATGATTATCAAAAGATTGCATTTGCCTATAATATAAACCACTCTTTTTTTTCCCCTCTCCCTCCAGTTACCTTATGGAAATTTCTAGTGTAGATCATATACAGCATTAATAAATCCTCTGAAGAATGGCAATAGAAAGACTGATTTTTCTCTCTTTGTCCCTTCCTTTGTATCCGGGAAACCTCACACATTTCAACTTTCTTAAGAACTAAGCACACAAAAATATTGCTTCATACACGTCTTCTGATGTATCGCCCCAACCTGCGCTCGTATCACACAATAATCAGTTACATTAAACAATTCCTTTGCCAATAAAGTACAAAGTCATTTCCAGGTTCTGATATGCCATCGCTTCTGTTCCACACAACAAATAGCACTTTCACACAAGCCGTAACGGTTTCTGCCTTTACCTGTGAGAAAGTGTCTGGTGTTCTCGCATTATCCATGGCTATGGAAATTCTATGTTTCATCAGTATCCCATAGGGTTGCAAACTACAGTTTACTCATTGATCACACCTGCTTTTCCACAGCAGGCTTCTCACTCTATCTCTCTGCTTCTCTCTCTCTCTCTTACGAAATCTTGCAGCCAATGGCTTTTATTAAGTGCTACTTCCTTTTACACTGAGAACTGAAAGAAACAATAATGATGCTTTGCTTCCTTATGGCAGCTCTGTGGACAGACAAAAAATGTAGAAGTTGTTTGCTTGCTTTTCCTGAACTGGTATTTATGTTCTAGCTACTTCCCGAAATCACAACACCCTGATCATTGAAATTATGATCTATTACGGTACATTGCATCTATCTGAACAGCCAACAGGCTAGTTACCAAAAGAAATACCATACTAAATGTAAGAAAGTTTGCCTGAGGAATTAAAAACACAATGCTCAGTTTTCACAGCAATATTTTTATGCACAGCAGTGAGCTTTAACATATGTCTACAAACTCCTGCATGAATATGTGTAGACTGGATGAAAGTACAAAGGCACCTGCAGGTTAATGAACAAGATTCCTGTACAGATAAACAGCAACTTAAACTCCACATTTGCTGTCTGCACTGAAGAATAGAGTCTAGTGAATCCCACTCTAATAGAGTCCCACGCTCTGTGTCTTTCTGGAACTGAGGGGCCCAGAACTGGACACAATATTCCAGACACGATCTCACCAGGGCAGAGAAGAAGGGGAGGAGAACCTGTCTTGATCTGCAACCACCCCCTTTCTAATCTACCCCAGGATGCCATTGGCCTTCTTGGCCACAAGGGCACACTCTTGGTCATCCTGCTGTCCACCATTTTCACTCCCACATACGGTGAATTATATTATGATACAAAAACATATCAACATTAATTCAGAAAACAAAAGCTCTGAATGGACACAGCTGGAAGGGGAACTTTTCATATTTTGTAATTTCTTCTCCTCTAAATAGAGACAAAAAGGAAAATTAAAAACCATTAAGTATCTCTAGCTAAGTATTTTTTATAAGAAATTACAGGAATTGAAACATGGGTTTGATGACAGGTTTCCTTCCTCAACTAGCCTGGAAGCAATTTTTAATAGAAGCAATGCAGCAATAGGAAGTTGCGGGGTTCAGCACCACTGTGGGCTCAGGGGCAGATCTACCTGGCCCAGCCACACACATAGAAATCCCACCTGCTTTTTCAAGCTGACATAGTTGTGGACCCTTTGCTGAAGAGCTCAGCCAAAAGACAGCACTGCAAAAGGAAGAGGTGAGCACAGTCAGCCTGAATTCAGACTGGAAACCAGAGAAAAGCTGAGCAACATGGTAGAGAGCTGGCCAAACCAGTCATCTCACAGGCAAGTCTTCAACGTGCCAAAACCTGATGTGAAACTTGTGCCTAAGAGCAGGCTGACAACCATTCTGGACTCCCCAGCTTCACAGGCAAGGGCCCTTGAACTCACACTTGCTAAACTCTGTAGATGGAGCTAAGAGAACATAATATCAAATATGTGGGAGGGAAAAGATTAGGAATCACAGAACATCAGAGATGGGAAGGGGCCTCAAAGTTCAGTCCAATCACCCCACCACAGCAGGATCACCTAAACCAAGTCACACAGGAAGACGTCCAGGTGGGTTTTAAACATGTCCAGAGAGGGAGACTCCACAACCCCTCTGGTTAGCCCCTTCCAGTGCTCTGTCACTCTTGAATTCTTGTATTTAAGGCGATACAAAGGAAAGGGAAGGTCAGTATATGCTAAGTGAACAGTTCTTCATCATTTGAATTCATTAATAGCATAGAATAATTATTGTTTGGAATAACACTAGCTTATTCAAAGCCAACAATGTAACAGCATCTAAGTCCATATCTTCTGAAGATGCAGTCAATAAAAGGTTGTCTTTCAGTGCTCTCGGTTCTCACTATTCTATGTCCATTGACTCAGGATGAACATTTTTCACACAACTGGAAAAAGAAATCATGAGAAACATGTTTCTGACAGCCATTTTAAGTCATTTGGTTAAAACAAAATAGCAACTAATTCACTCCAAATCAAATTTCTAGTATTGGCCAGTTCCCCTTTAGAGCTCTCAGCCCTTGAGGAACTACAATTTTCTTTTTAAATTAAAGAATCCCAAGAAACGTCTTTTAATAAATGTGATTATAGCACCACAGAACATTTCAGAAGGGAACTCACAGAATCACTCTGGTTGGAAAAGACCCCTGGGATCATCGAGTTCAACCATCTACCCTACCTTACAAGCTCACCCCTAAACCAGATCACTCAACACCTCATCTAAATGATCTTTAAACACATCCAGGGATGGTGAATCAACCACCTCCCTGGGAAGCCCATTCCAGTGCGTGACCACCCTTTCCGTGAAAACATTTTTCCTAAAAATGACAGTTTTCTATTCTAAAGGTTCTGCAGAGATATTAGACTGTCTTTTCCCCCGCACTGCCCACTGAACAGCAGTCTGCAAGGTTACTGAGTCTGTGAGAAAGCAGTTAATCAGAAGGGAGCTCAATTGCTACTTTTAGAGCAAACAATTCCAATTAATCTGAAGTCATTAATTACACCTTCCTTTAATAAAAGCTCTGGTGTAATTTTCTTTTTCCCTTCTCAGATAATCGATTTAAACACCCGCCGGAGTTATGTGCTGCAGCAAACACATGGGGAAATTCAGGACTTCCACGACTCTACAGTGAAGACTAAAACAACAGAGAAAAGGGTTTGTAACAAACATGGAAGAACAAGAACAACCTGTACACTCTCTCACTGACGCACAAGGGAACTGTTGTAGCAGCAGTGTGTATTCTCCTTGACTCTTTCATCCAGCAGGGCAGCTTTGGGAATGACTTCACAGAATCACAGAACATTAGGGACGGAAAGGGACCTCGAAAGATCATCTAGTCCCCCTGCCACAGCAGGATCACCTAGATCAAGTTGCACACAAACATATCCAGGCAGGTTGTAAACGTCTCCAGAGACGGCGATTCCACAACCTTCCTCAGCAGCCCCTTCCAGTGCTCTGTCACCCTCACTGTGAAGAAGGTGCTTCTCATAGTGATGTGGAACCTCCTATGTTCCCGCTCATACCCATTGCCCCTTGTCCTATCATTAGATGCCACTGAGCAGAGCCTGGCTCCATCCTCCTGACACCCACCCTTCACACATTTATAAACATTAATGAGGCCACTACCAGAAACCTGAGATTTCCCCACCCGATTCTTAAAATGCTAAATCCACAGGACTTTTCCAGCAACATATTGTGGATAATGCAGTATTTTGTGCTCTTTGTGGAACTTAAAAAAAACCCAAATCTTATCACAAGTATGTTTTTGGTTAATCTGAACTACGTGTTTAGTAGCCCAATGTCAAAAGACACGTCCATGTGCCCCTTTTTCATTTCATTGAAGGATTCTCATAAATGTTTTCTTAAGAAAACTTAAGAAAAGGTCATAATGAAATAAGGAATTTCAGGCTAAAAGAAGAAGAGAGTTTGAAGGAAATTATTCTTTTCTGAAAGAAAAATAGAAAAGAATTAACTTTGTAGAAACATTTTTGCCCCTCATTCAAGTATGAACATTTCAGCAGAGTTCAAATGCTCTCACAAAATAGGTTAGAGTTGAAAAACAAAGCCTTTCACTGGAAGGTTGTCTCACCTCAAAATCAGTGCCTAAACCTATTTTATAAATAGGATCTTCCTTATTTCTGCTAAAAAGAGAGGAAGCCAGAGCACCTAATGACTCTGTTGTGTAATGTGGGTGTTTGACCCAGTATGACAGCAAGAACATGATGGGTGTTAATAGCTGAAAGTGATGTGAGGAGACATAAATCAAGAGAAAGACACTTGGGGTAAAGAAAATTGAGTAACAGAAGAGTTCATTTTTCTAATGGAAAGAAGAAGAAACAGCTGAAAGAGCCATGAGGGGTAGAGCATCTACTCAGAAGGAAGCACTCTGCAGTTGCAAGTGTCATTTCTTGCACTGGGTTAATGGATACATCAAGGCTCTAACTGAGATTGTGGACATCCTGACATTAAGAGTTGGTGTGATAAAGGGCTGTGTGTAGTGGTCAGTGACCGAATGATAGGCTGTGCCGTGGACTGCAAAAACCAAAGGCAAAACAGTACCTTCAGCACAGCCTGGCTCTCCACAGTGAGAAGAGACAGTAGGTTGTAAGATATTCCTAGATGCAAAGGAAACTAACAGAAGGATAACTAACCTGTAGGACACTGGACTAATGCTTTACATTCAACATTCACAGTCATTAGCTGGCTAGACAATGCTGTTCGTACATCCATCTTCCCATGTCTATCTTCCCATCTATCCATCTAGCACCGCATCACAGATTTCTCCCACCACAGAAAGTTCATGAAGTGGGGGCTTTCCGTAATTTTACTCTATTTTGAAGCTCCCACTTTGGCAACCTAGGGAGACTGACACCTTCTACACACTCTATGAGCTGGCCTGGGAAAGTGCTCCAATCCCTGACTGAGACAACCCCTGTGATCTTTTGAAGCTGGGAAGCACTAAGGGAGGAGGAGTTAAGGATGAGTGGCCAGCCTGGTCCTCCTGCGCATCTTGGTCTAGGTGATCCTGCTGTGACAGGGGGATTGGACCAGATGAACTTTCGAGGTCCCTTCCAATCCCTAATGCTCTGTGATTCTTTGTGATTCTCACACCTGAAAGTGGTAACTGTCTTACATGGACCTTTATTTTTAAAGAGACAACACTTGGGGCTATTCTATTGCAGGGATTATTTCGATTTCCAGGGCAAATAGAGCCCCTTCAACACTCTTTGAAGAAATTTGGCTCAAAAACCCAAGCAGTATCAAAATAGAAATACTTGGCAATTCACAAGAGAACATTATTAAATTAAATCACATAAATCACCTAAACACATTCTTCTCCTTTTTAACAAGTATAAAAATCCATGTTTTGATTCAAAGATCTTTTGGACTGAAATGGACACTCTCCTCTTAATTTAACATGAAGGATGGCATGACCGGGGACAACAGGTTCTGAATGAAACTGCAAATGAACTAAACATGTTAGAAGGAAATGCTGTTTCAGGGGGCTTTGGGGTTTTTTTGTTTACCCAGTGAATAGCCAGCATCAAAATTGATGGTTTTGACCTAATTTTGATGCTGGTTGTAAGCAAGAGCAATACTTATACACAGCTGATCATGCTGCACTGAACTGGAAGACCTCCTGAGCATTAAATGCAAGGTGGGGAAAAAAGGGGGTGGGGAGGAAGATGAACAACTTAAAATTAAATCTTCTGAAGAGTGATTGACACTGTGAAACTAAATTCAGGGCAAGAGTGACATCTAGTGATGCTCAGTGCACAATCCTTGCACAAATTCTGACAGCTTTTGACCGGTAAATCCTTCCAAAGATACTCAGCTTCACACACCTTAGCTTCTTTTATGTCTCTGTAAGTATCTTCTTAAACTATAAGCAGAAATGATGTATTTTAATATGAAGAATGAGCACTTTATGCTCAACTATTCCTCTAGAAATCACAGAATCACAGAACATTAGGGATTGGAAGGGACCTCAAAAGATCATCTAGTCCAATCACTCTGACAGAGCAGGACTACCTAGACCAAGTTGCACAGAAACATATCAGACTTCTATATTGCAAACCTATGTCCAGCCTTACCTAGCAGAGTCAAGAGAGAGCACACTCCAGATGTGAGAGGCAGAATGCCTCAATTTCATCTTTTTTTTATTATCTAGTTTATAGCTGTGGGTTTGGAATAATCAAAAGGGAAAGAGTTAGGAGGGATGAGGTGGTTGGACAGGACTGTCAGCATGGCAGTTTGTCCAGCACAGCAGAACACTGGGATGCCCAGGGACCGTCAGCATGTGAGGAGGCACCAGAGCTGTGCAGTGGCAGCCCATACCAACCACAGTGGCTGGTTTCCATATGCTTCACCAGAAATACCCTAAAATCAGTACTTTCCTCAGGAAATGTGTATTTTCACTATTTTTCCAGGTAATTTGAGTTAATTTTGCCATTAATTCAATGTGTACAGTTTGAATGAATAGGAGAATCCAGCAAAGGAAGAAATAAAGCTGGGAACTACAAGATAGAGATAAACCATCTCTTCATTAAAGCAAAGTAGGCAGATGGCAGCTAACTGATAGAAGTCAAACTTTTATTAACTTTTTCCTCTTTTGTAAAAGGAAACAGTATTTTCTCATTCCTCGCTTTTTTTGCGGGATAGATTTTGCAAAGCAGTCTGATATAAATAAATAAAGCAAATCAGTAATTAGCAGAAGAGCTATTAGATGGTCCTTTGTGAATTGGTAATGCACAGACTACTTAGCTGCTGAAATGTGAACAGCAAAATGTTTCTAGCAGCCTTTTGCCTTTGATAGTGTTTCGTTGTCACCATTCGGAAAATGAAAGGAACAATCCACATGTTTCTAAAAAGAATGGTTCTTCATCTGCTTGAACACTTTCCTTTGAGCTTCACACTGTGTTTTTAACAAATATTAATAAGGGAAATGTCTACATAGTGCACCCACTGCATCCTCATGGGTCCTGCTGGAGGCTCTGCTCAGTGGGATGGAAGCTACTTGCCATCACAATTGGCTGCTCAGCTCCACAGAATGATGACATCAACAGCAAACACTGCACCCAAGTAGAGGAGAGAGCCATGGCTGTCCCTGTCCCAGCAAGAGCCATCACATCTGCCATCCCCTCTGCCTCCCACAGCCTGGAAGGGCTTTGACTGGATGGAGGGAAAACCACTTGCCCGAAAGGTGTGAGCTAACCTGGACAAGGCCAACATTACAAATTGTGATGAAGTAACACAACACAAAGCAGAGCTTACCATGAAAAGTTCCTCTCAAGTTTGGTTGAAGCATGTTGGCCTTTAGCCAGCACTGCTCATACCTGCTTATCCCAAAGCCTGCCCTTTAGAGACCAGAAGGGTTTGTTAAAGTTGGTGACACTATGATTCATATTTTAACTCACTTTCCAACTACTTACAACATATTTCATGTAAAATTCTAGACTTCTGAATGCCACTCGAGTTCTTACCTTGTTAATACTGATGCTGCATCCAGTAACTCATCCTAAAGCTAAGCACGTTAAAAACACCTTATTCCAAGCTAAAAATATGTGATGCTTTATATATTTACTTCTCTGTGACACAAGATGGCACCAGACACTACTTTAATTTCAGGATATCAAAAAAGTGGCCCATCAAAGCAGTTTAAAAGCAAAGAGCTGTATGAGTTTAAATGAGATGAGTCAGACTGTGGTGGACCCTGCAAGTGATTGTGTCTGGGCTGTCCACCAACTCAAGGGAACAGCTGGGGCACAGCAGCCAACTGTAAATGATGAAGGATTTGAAATACCAAAAACTTGGTTGTGGAATCAAAGACACAGCTAAAGTAATCCTGGTCCCTGAAAGCCTCTGAGGTCAGCACAGATCAGATCACTCCTCCTAAAGCAGTGAAAAGAGGCTGCCACCCCTTCAGGTAGGGAAGTCTTTCTTTTTATCCTAGAAAGAGCTCTATGACAAAAGAATTCCTCTGCTCCTGCAACTTCTCTTTGAAACTTTAGTCCTTTCATCAGTCAAAACAGATTCTGTTTTTGACAAAAGCAAATATTACAAAAAGTATGACAGGAGATTGCAGCTGCCTTCTGACCTTCTCCCCATTACACTGGGAGCACTGCACCATGTACTGGGACAGCTCTACTACAGTCACCTCAGTTTTCAGTCTGCCAGCAAACGACAGTGCAAAGGGCTTCCACACACAACCATTATGTCTTGGGTAACTGATATTGTTGGCTGAAGCTAATGCATGCTGCTGCCCCTCTGCTGTGCACACAGTTAATCCCAGGCTTTAGACAGGAGTGACACAGTGACCGACCATTCCCTCACCTTTCTTCACGCACTCGATAGTGTAATTGTAACCTCAAGCAAGGCAATGAATCTCCACAGGTTTAGCAATGGCATTTTCAAGCCTGGCTTTCTGAAGAGGTGATCACTAAACTCAGCAAACACCAGCCAGATTCCTAGGTTCTCCCTTTAAACAATGACTGACAGAACTGGTGGTCAAATGAGAAATTTCGTTGACATTAAACTCGCCTTTGGGCAGCCTCTTTTGGCACTGCCATTGAAAGAGCAAACCCAGGAAACCATTCCTGCAGGCACACAATCACAGAATATCTTTGGCTGGAAGAGACCTTCAAGATCATTAAGTTCAACCTTCAACCCAGCACTGCCAGGTCACCCCTAAACCATGTCCTTCAGCGCTATGCCTTTTAAATACCTCCAGGGGTGGTGACTCCACCACTGCCCTGGGCAGCCTGTTCTGATGTTTGATAACCCTTCAGGTGAAGAAATTTTTCCACAGTCCTAGGTGGTGACAGCAACAGAAAACTGAAATGGAGGGACTAAATCGGGCCCCTGCCCTGCCAATTTCCCCTCCAGGAGCTATTCATCATTATCCTCTATTTTACAATGTAGGGAGCACTCAGCGGCATTCTCCTCCGTATTTTTAGCCATAGCTGTTATTTAGAAAGCTTATCCACCGATGTTTGCCAGTGGTAGGTTATTACTAAGCGCTTTTTGAAATTCCAGCCTCAGTGTCACAGAGTTATTAATCATCAGGCTATTTGCTGGGCAGTAGAAAGAACGAGGGGAAGTCTGCAGAGCTTGGCCGTACTCAGTCATTGTTTCCCACTTAATACAGAAAATGAAAGAAGAGATTTCAAGAAAAATTCCTGCCCAGCTGAAGATGACAAAATGTGAAGCTCAGACTCGAAACTGAATGAGTATACTTCACTTTTCATGGAGTGAGAGGGAAAGGAGGACTACATTTGCAGAAAAAAAGTATCTTGTGGTTAAGGTACAGGAATGAGGTACCCTGACATTGAATCTCCTATCTCCACAGCAAAATGGTAAAAGCAGTATTTTATTCCCCTTCCTGCGCTGACATTTAATTAGCCAGTGAAGGAACAATAACCTGCTATGCCCAGATGTGTATTTATAGCAGCGATAGAGTTCTGGACACCCTGTTAGCAGCGAGTCTCTCCAGACAGTCCACACAAGCCTTTAAAGCTGGTACTGCTGCAAGGAGGAAAGGCAGCACTGGCTCGCATAAAGAAAATCATTAGGAATACCGTGCCTATATAGTTTTGATCTATAGTATTTAGACATGTTTATTATCTATATATATCACAGAACATCAGGGATTGGAAGGAACCTTGAAAGATCATCTAGTCCACTCCCCCTGCCACAGCAGGATCACCTAGATCCAGTCACACAGGAACATATCCAGGCCAGTTTTAAATGTCTCCAGAGAAGGAGACTCCACAAGCGCCCTGGGCACCCTGTTCCAGTGCTCTGTCACCCTCACTGTGATATACATTTATAACAAGCAGTCCGGAAGATAAAAGGAATAACAGAGCACAGATCCAAAGTGACTGGAGCCAGGGGTGGTTTGAAAGTTCACTCTGCCCCTCTGGAGAAGTTTGTTGGGTAGCAACATACACAACATCCTTCAGATAACTACAAACAATAGAGTTTCTGAGGTCAGGCTTCATTGGTTTGGGGTTCTGACACCTGCGTCCTCTCAGGTGGTGTCTTAGAAGAGCAAGGCTATGAAACTTGCTAAGCAGTCAATAGAAATGCCCTTGATGAATCCAGCTGAAATGGAATTATTTCTGCCATCAAAAGCTGTGTAAGATGAGCAATAGACGTGACCTTTCCAGGAGAACACCTTTTCTTGTGAAGACAAGATTCAGTACAAACAGTACTTAAAACATCAGCTTGTTTTCTTGTGTTAGATGGGAAAATGTGCTATTCAGAAACACCTAACCGCTCGTTGTCATTTAATGCAAAGACAGAGGTGTAAATAACCTTGTGCTCTTGAACTGGGGGGAAAAAAAAAAGGAACAAGAAATGGCCTGAGACTAACTAGTTGTCACTTCTGTTTTCCCACAATAAACGGATAAAAGCTTTTGTATTTGCTTTCCAAATACATTTTTCTACCCCGATCAAGATTCTGGCTGTAATAGAAAATGCTCCACATTCTGCAGTTTGACATTGCTCAGAAAAATGGCTCATAATGAAAGTTTCAGAATCTAGAAAAGGGAATCTACCTAATGTTGAAAAGTGTTTAAGGCCCATTTTGTTGTTGAAGGGCAGTGTCTCCAAGGGCAGCAGTATGATAGTGCATGCATGGCTGGTTCAATACATGGAAACATGCCTTTGCTGTTCCTAGTTACCCCTAAACTATAAGAAGTTCTGCTGTGGCAGGGGGATTGGACTAGATGATCTTTCAAGGTCCCTTCCAGTTTCTAATGTTCTGTGATTCAGTGATTGCCTAACTCTTTTAGAAGCTATTTGCTAAAAGCAATGCAGATAAAAACACTGAAGCTGAATGTTTTACAACGATAGGACAGAATTTTCCAAAAGCAAGAAGACAGGAAATCCTTGGATCGAATTCTCAATGTAAAAGTTAGACCTAATTGATCATTAAAATTAGACAGGTTCTAACAGCTCTTATCACTGCCTTTGAGAGGATAACAGCCTTATAGGAGCATTCTCCTGCAGCTACAAAGAGAAACCATCTCACGGCCTCCTCACTGATTTCAGGAAAATCTCCTATGCTGACAAGTGAACCGATCATCAAGTCAGCACTTGTGAGAATGTCTTTCTTACCTTTATGCTTCCTCTTCTTTTTTTAAGCTACAACACTTTGCAAAGATGTTTGGTGTGCAGTCTAGGAGAGGCTGGTGGCAGGCACAGCATACAGTCCGTCTCTAGCACTTACAGAGTAGCCTTAGAGAAAAGAAGCTTCGGCTGTTCCTACTTGTATAATTATCTTGTTTGCAAGGAGGCACTACTGGGCTCCAAGTTCAGCAGTAAACCAAGACACTCTAAGCATTAGCAGAAAAATCTCTCCCAATATCCATCCATGCACAGCATCTGACAGCCCAGTAAAACCACCTCTGAAGTTTGCCAGGCTTCAAAGTCTTGCAGTTACCATAGTGCCTGGCAAGAGGTCAGTCAGCAGCATTAAGCTGTCAGGCTTTAAAAGGCTGTATGCACTCACTGCTCAGCCCCAGCACTGCCGGGCAATGAAATCTATGAAGACAAGGCCTTCCAGGGACAAGAGGAAGTTATTCCAGGGATTCTTGGCACTGATCAAGCTGAGTGGCAGAAAGCAGCTGGCTCAATCATGTCTGCTTGTCTTTCACTCTGTAAATGAGAGGACAAAGCTGATAGTGATTATTATTGTTCTACAGCAATTAAAATCCTTTGAATATGACAAAGCACCTGCAGGTGCTAGTAAGTGTTTTGCAATCAAGTCTGCTTTGTCTCCTTTTTACCCTTGGGGAGAATAAAATTGTTTATCATGTCCAAAAGTTGAGTCTGTTTAAATTAACCTGTTAACTAGCTGAAAATGCAGAAACACTCATCTGAATGGCACTTTCCTGCGATCACTATTACATGTCCCTGTTCCTCACTCATCACAAAGGTTGGCAGACTACCTCTTCATTCACAGCACTGGGGCTGTTTGTTCTATCCAGGGTTGAAAGAAAATTCAGTGGACCAGATCTTAAAAGATGCAACATACCAGTATTCTGCTTCAGAAGGGTTTTTGGTGATTATGTCAGGTGAGGATCCTGAAAATATTTTCCAGCAATCTGATACAGACATCGAGAAATTCCACTGACTGCATGTGCTCACAGAATCACTCTGGTTAGAAAAGACCCCTCGGATCATCGAGTCCAACCATCTACCCTACCTTACAAGTTCACCCCCAAACCACATCCCTCAACATCTCATCCAAATGATCTTTAAACACATCCAAGGATGGTGACTCAACCACCTCCCTGGGAAGCCCATTTCAGTGCCTGACCACCTTTTCAGTGGAAAAAATTTTTCCTAATGTCAAGTCTAAACCTACTCTGTTGTAGCTTGAACCCATTTTCTTTTGTTCTATCACTAATTGCTTGTGAGAAGACGCCAGCACCAACCTCTCCACAACGACATCCTTTCAGGTAGTTGTAGAGAGTGATGAGGTCTCCTCTCAGCCGCCTCTTCTTCAAATTAAAGAGCCCTAGCTCTTTCAATCCTTCCTCATAAGCCTTATTCTCCAGGCCCTTCACCAGCTTAGTTGCCCTCCTCTGTACCTGTTCCATGATGCTAAAGTCATTCTTGACTCAGACCGTAGTGAGCCTCAGAGTATAAAATAATGCTATTAGCCACGGACATGACTACAGAGTGAGCGAACTACAACTTTCTGGAAGAACACAACTGAAATATTTCTGTTACCCTGAGACGTTCAAGAATGACTAGAGAGCTCTTAATCACTCAAGTCCTTACAATGGTGTCACTCTTTGCCAGATGGTTTTGAGGTTCCTACTTTCAGTTTTGTTGGAGGTTAATGATTTTGAAGTGGAAATGCACTTTGGGTTGGTTTTTACTATCTGTTATAAATAGAGATATTTTCATTATTGCAGTGAAAAATACCTAACAATTGTCTTCACAGAACATTATGTATTGGAAGGGACCTCAAAAGATCTTCTTAAACAACTTCTTCTTAAACTAAGTCAATACTTGAGAAGTTCATGATCTACAAGTCAACTGGTGAATAAGATCTGAAGTTTCATTTATTGCATTTGTCAAATATTCTATTATCAAAGACTAAAACTTTGCCAAGGCAGCTCTTCAACACAGAATAACTGTGCCTGTCAGTAGAGCACTGAGTAACCATCAAGAAGTGTCCAGATGATGAGTTTAATCATAGGCTTATGGATGCTTCCAATTTGAAAGCCCAGGAAGTAATGAGCACTCCAGAAATATGCACAGAGTTCAAAAACTCTGAGCTTTGCTTTTATATCGCTGAGATCAAATATTTTACCTGTTAAGCCCTTTCCTATAAATAAAAGAATTGAGGAGATGTCTTCAAGAGTAATTCACTCACTATTTTGACTACTTGGATCCACAGGAGAGTAGTAATTACCAGCTGCATGGGAGCAATCATCTGTTAATTTCACTCTAAATTCCTTTAAAATTTCCAATTTTGTCAGCCACACAGGATTGTTAAAAAATAATGACATTAAAGCAAAATTATGTGCATTTATCAGCCATTATCAGGTTGGATTTCATTAAAAGTGTTACATAAGATATTTCATTTAACAACCTCACAAGAGAATTCTCTCTAGAAATTTCCATTATCCACAGGCAGCAGTATGTTTCACCTTCCCCTGAAGATTAAACACTTTCGTGAAAAAACAACTGAGTAACAATAACATTTGTAACAGAAACCTTACAATATTAACCATTTTGTAAATCATAATTGAGGTTCTTTTCTGATGGTAGTTAAAAGAGCTAAATCTTCCACAAAGATGATGAAGGAGTCGAACACCTCCCTTATGAGGAAAGGCTAAGGGAGCTGCGTCTCTTAAGCGTGGAGAAAAGGAGACTGAAGGGTGACCTCATTAATGTTTATAAATATCTGAAGGGTGGGTGTCAGGAAGATGGAGCCAGGCTCTGCTCAGTGGCATCTAATGATAGGACAAGGGGCAATTGGTGTGAGCTGGAACATAGGAGGTTCCACATCAATATCAGAAGGAACTGATGTCACCCAGTGAGGGTAACAGAGCACTGGAAGGGGCTGCTCAAGGGGGTTATGGAGACTCTTTCTCTGGAGACATTTAAAACCTGCCTGGATATGTTCCTGCGTGACTTGGTCTAGATGACCCTGCTGTGGCAGGGGGATTGGACTGGATGATCTTTCAAGGTTCCTTCCAATCCCTAATATTCTGTGATTCTTTTCTGATGGTAGTTAAAATAGCTAAGTCCTCTTTGACTTCATCACAGCCAATATTTCAGCCTCTTTGCAGCTTTTCTATTAGAAAGGGAGCCATTGTATGGTAAATTGATGAGAATGAACATGGAAAGAAGTCTCCTCGGTAAGAGATATCCTCATCTAATTTTCACATCTTACGCATTCACATCGGTGGGGGTTTGGGGTGGGTTGCCCTGACATTTTAGATAAGTTATTCATGATCCTTCTAAGGACCCATCTGTTTGAGATGAAGCATGCATAACACTCATTACTAACATTACAGTCAGGGACTAGGTAATTTTAAGTTTGGAAGCCTCAGATAATGAAGGACAGCCCTGGCACTTGCAGATAAGCAACACAACAGCAAGTGTGTATTAGAGGATACTGCTAAAGAAATGGGCTGCTGGTTCACAGAGCTCTCTGCTCTCCTGAAAGCACAGGGGCAAGACCTTGATCAGTCAAGGCTTATGCTGGTGAGATATGAAAATATGAACCTGAAGATAAACTGTCTCATCTTTTCAGGCAAAGAAAGGAATAGAAATTAAGTCTTGCACACCTCAGGCAAGAGCTCTGGTCAGGAGCCCAGAATACGAAAGCAAAGATTTACTTTCCTTGAGCTCATTCTAGGAAGAAGTGGCCACTGCTAAACAGTGTCAAACCTGGTCACAGGTATGGAGTGTAGAGAGGAGAGGGTATCTATAGGTGTCTGTCCAGCTGGCTCACACATCTGGTCAGGCTTAGGCATGAGGATTTCTATCAGCCAAGCCTGAGACATGCACTGGCTGAGATGCAGAAACATCTAGTATTTTGACTTTCAGGGTCAAAATGCTGGTGCTGATTGACTTTAAATACCTCTACAGCTAGAAAGCACAACCCCTCCAACAGAGCAGGACTGCTCAGAGCACATTGCAGAGAGGTGAATCCAGGTAGGATTTTAATATCTCCAGAGAAGGAGACTCCACAACCTCTCTGGGCAGCCTGTGCCAGAGGTTTGTCACCCACACAGTAAAGAAGTTTTTCCACACACCTAAATGAAATGTTTTCTGTTCCAGCTTGTACCCACTGCCCCTTGTTCAGCCACTAGGCACAACTGAAAACAGCCTGGCAGCACCCCCCTAATCCACAGGTCCCAGTGTGATGCACCAATAAGTGCTGAGAAAATTCAAAGAAAACAGGAGAGATGCCTGAGGACTGGAGGAAGGCCAGTGTCACTCCACTGTTCAAAAAGGGAAAGAAGGAGGACCCAGGTAACTACAGGCCAGTTAGTCTCAGGATGTGAGAGTCTCGCCTCCATCTCTGGAAAGGTGATGGAACAAATTGTTCTGGATGTCACGCAATAATATAGAAGGAAAGGAAGTAATTGAGAGTAGTCAGTACAGACTCATCAAGGGGAAATCAGGCTCGATGAATCTCACAGCTTTTTATGATGTCATAAAATAAAAATAGATGGGTAGATGAAGGGAGAGCAGTGGGTGTTGTCTACTTTGTCTTCAGCAAGGCTTTCGACACCAACTCACGTAACATCTTCATTAGAAAACTCATGCAGTGCAGGTTAGATGAGTAGGCAGTGAGGTGAATCAAGAGCTGGTTGTGTGACAGAGCTCAGAGGATCATGATGAATGATGCGGAGTTGAGCTGGAGATCAACAGTGTTGCCTGGAAGTCAGTATTGTGTCCACTTTACTCAATATTATTCATCAATGTCTTGGACAAGGGGACAGAGTGTATCCTCAGCAAGTTTGCTGATGATTCAAAGCTGGAAGGAGTGGCCACCACACCAGAAGTCTGTGCTGCCATTAAGTGTAACCAGGACAGACTGGAGAGTTGGGCAGAGAGGAACATAATAAGTTTCAACAGGAGCAAGGGTAGGGTCCTGTACCTGGGGAGGAACAAACCCATGCGTCAGTGTAGGTTGGGGGTACATGTGTTGGAGAGTAGTCCTGAGGAGAAAGATCTTGGAGTACTGGCAGACATGAGCCAGCACTGTGCCTTTGTCACCAAGAAGACCAGTGGTCAGAGTGCAGTAAGAAGACTGTGGCCAGCAGATCTAGAGAGGTCATCCTCTTCCTCTACTCTGCCCTAGCGAGGGCAGCAAAGATGATTGGGGTTCTGGAGCATCTCTATTTCAAGAGTAAGACCTGGGAGTAGCACAAAGAGAAGATTTGAGAGATCTTATCCATGTCTAAAATACCTGAAGGCTAGGTTTAGGGAGGATGGAGCCAGACAGGAGAAGGAGCACTGGGCACAAGCCTGAACACAAGAAGTTTCATTTAGATATGAGGAAAAACTTCTTTACTTGGTGCAGGTGACAAAGCCCTGGTCCAGGCTGCCCAGAGAGGTTGTGGAGTCTCCTTCTCTGGAGATATTCAAATCTCAACTGGATGCAGCCCTGTGCAATGTGCTCCAGGCAATTCTGTAGGGTGGGGTTGGATCTCTAGAGGTTCCTTCCAACTCCATCAATTCTGTGATTCAATGCTCAATTTTGCAATCCAGCCTTCAGACCACTCAAACTTTTCATTTTTGTGGGTTTTAAATTATTGTTTATAAAAGCACAGAATTCTGGAGACATTTAAAACCCACCTGGATATGCTCCTGTGCAACTTGATCTAGGGGATCCTGCCATGGTGGGGCAATTGGACTTGATCTTTCAAGGTGCCTTCCAATCCCTAATGTGATTGGGTAACTCTGTGTGATGCTGTGTGATTCTGTGTTTCCCTCGGTAAAATCTGCCTTAGCAGTCCTACTTCTGGAAAGGATCAGTTTTAACTGTACCAGTCTACACAAGCACTAGTCCTTATATAAAAAGCATCACAAGATTTGAACTCTACATACATTGTAAAAGGTTCCTATTGTACAATTAAACAAGACCTTGAAGATCATCTCCTGCACTGTGGAGGCTGAAGAGCACTGCTATATTCAGAACCAGAGTACAGAACATTAAGTTCTCATAGTAAAACTCCAAGGAAAGCATGCATAAAAATCACCTCTTGCCTCTATGACCTGTTAGGGGTGTCAAGAACTATGAGTATTAACAAAAAAATAGGAAAAAAAAGAAGAGTAATTCTGTAAGGTAGAACTGCAAGGATTTCTTACTACCTCTATGATCATTACAAATATGATAATCTAACTGAATCGGTCATGCCAAAGTATGTAGCACATAGACTCCTCTCCACCTACGAGAACACACACTGTTTGGGGGTTTGAGGCTGGAAGCTGAAAGAGTAAAATATGAGAAAGGAGTTATATAATTGTCAGTGATTACTGATGCAGCAAGTGACTGAACTTAGCGCTGCAAGAGATGTTTTCCCTTCTCACACAGCTATTCTCCTCTGGCCTGTGCCCCCTACACCTAGTCTATTCTGGACTATGCCCCTATCTACTGTCTGAATTAAAGATAGCATCAGAAACTACAGAGAGTAGGTGACAGCTGCTATGCAACTCCAGAGACAGAAACCAAGGGCTTCTCTCATTCAGCACACCATGAGACAAAAAGCATTGATAATTTCAACAGCGAGTTTGTTTTCAGAGTCCAGGCAATAAACAAGAACAGAGCAGAAAGATGACACTGCTCCCTGGAAGTCAAATAAACACAACTTGGCGAGAAAGCTATGAAATGTAACATTAGTCATGGACTGCAGAGCCCAAGACAAGAGGTGAGAAAGGTGCATTACTCACTGGTATAAAACAGCAGATGACACTTCCTGTACTTTACCGGTTGCAATGAAACATTTGGATGTGCCATGAGCTTACTGGCTCACCACAAGCTAGCAAAGTCCCAAAGATCCAAAACCTTGATGGTACCACTCAACCTGCATGACTTGCATCACGGATCTTCTCTGAACAGTCCTGAGCAGCAGCTGAAAGTTCTCTCTTCCGTGTAAGAAGTGCAAACATGTCCTTAGGTGATCAGTTGATCAGGTCCATGAAAAGATTAATCTGTTAATTGAGTTAACACAGTGGCCAAAACAAAAAACACCAAGAAGGGTTCCAAACCACTTGTAAAGTCACAGGCAAAACCAAAGACCAGCTCTTTTTTTGAGGAAAAAAGCTGTCTCCTTACCCAAGACAAATGGACTTCGCTGTCTAGGAGGCTGAATATATTAATGTCAACCATCATCTTAGTGCATTTGAAAATCACAGAACATTAGGGATTGGAAGGGACTTTGAAAGATCATCCAGTCCAGTCCCCCCACTGCCACAGCAGGATCACCTAGATCCAGTCACACAGGAACATATCCAGGTGGGTTTTAAATGTCTCCAGAGAAGGAGACTCCACAACCTACATCAGCAGCCACTTCCAGCGCTCTGTCACCCTCACTGGGAAGAAGTTCCTTCTCATACTGATGTGGAACCTCCTGTGTTTCAGCTCACACCAATTGCCCCTCGTCCTATCATTAGATGACACTGAGCAGAGCCTGGGCTCCATCCTCCTGACACCCACCCTTCACATATTTATAAACATTAATGAGGTCACACTTCAGTCTCTTTTTCTCTAAACTAAAAAGACCCAGCTCCCTCAGCCTTTCCTCATGAGGGAGGTGTTCCACTCCATCATCTTTATGGCTCTGCACTGGACTCTCTCCAGCAGTTCTGAGTCCTTCTTGAACTGAGGGGCCCAGAACTGGACACAATATTCCAGATGCGGTCTCACCAGGGCAGAACAGAGAGTAAACAGATGAGACAAATGTTGTAGCTCCTCAGATGTAAAGTAGCAATTGCCAGAACACAAATCAACGATGGGTGTTAGTGCAAACTGCCTGCAGCAGACACAATCATTAATCTCCAGAAATTAAGCAGGAACTAACAGCTGAGGGGCAGCAACTTACTGCATGTTTTTGCAAAATTTCAGATCACAGAGTCACAGAACATTAGGAATTGGAAGGGACCTCGAAAGATCATCTAGTCCAATCCCTCTGCCAGAGCAGGATCATCTAGACCAAGTTGCACAGGAACATATCCAGGCGGGTTCACCTAAGTTTTCCAACATTGAGCAGAGAAATGCCTTCACACCTTCTGAAAATAAGGCCTTACATGTGTTTGCACAAAAGCCGGCAACAAGCCTTCCTGTTTGTGAAAAAGAGCTTAGAGTCAGTTGGAGCTTGCTTTCAGATACATGAAGCTCTAGCCCACTATTTTTAGTGCTTAATGGGAAAGCTAACAGCACCATTAATCCACTTTGGTGTATAACATTCAATTTGCACTTCAAATCGCATCCCATTGCTAATGGTCCCACGATTCTTGCTGTCAGATCCATCCGGAATTCACAATGCAATACATTTAATGAGTTCTTGTTGCCAGGTTCAACTGAGAGGCGGGGAAATCTGTAGCGGTCTTTTGAAACAGTGTGGAAATGAGGGATGAAGTGTTCTGCAGCTGATATTTACAGGACTAATGCAGTGTATTGCTGAAAGTACCCAGATGGGGAAGATGGGTCTGGAAGGTAAATGGCAAAGCACTCTTGTGAATTGGTTTATGAATGTGGGTGCCTGAATCATAAGTGCCCTTCCACTGGCAAGTAATCCAGAGCCAAGCCCAGAAGGATGCTCTTTTCCACGGATGGAAGCTCTGCCTTTGATCCCATGCTCATCCTGGGAGAATAAAACCTACACTTGCCACTTGAAGGGCAAAAATGCTTGTGCAGGCTCTGGAGCACAACTCCTGTGAGGAGCAGTTGAGGGAACTGGGATTGGTTACCCTGGAGAAAAGGAAGCTGAGAGGAGAACTTTTTGCTGTCTGCAACTACCTGAAAGGAGTTTGGAGCAGTTGAGGGAACTGGGATTGTTTACCCTGGAGAAAAGGAAGCTGAGAGGAGAACTTTTTGCTGTCTGCAACTACCTGAAAGGAGTTTGGAGCAAAGAGAGGCTCAGATTCTTCTCCCTGGTGGCAAGTGAAAAGACCAGAGGAAATGGCTGCAAGTTGTGCTGGATGTTAGGAAGAATTTCTTCACCAAAAGGGTTAAACATTGGAACAGGCTGCCCAGGGCAGTGGTGGAGTCACCATCCATAGAGCGATTTAAAAGGCAGACAGAGGTATTGCTGAGGGACATGGTTTAGGGGTGACCTGGTAGTGCTAGGTCAAAAGTTGAACTAAATGTTCTTAAATGTCTTTTCCAACCAAAGATATTCTGTGATTCACTAGGCAGTACTCAAGAACAGAGCTGGCAGGGAGAGACATCTGTCCAGCTTTGCAAAGACAGGTTCCTTCTCAGTTGGAAAAAAACACTATCACACCCAGTAATAGCTATTATATCTTAAAATCACTATCAGGGGCACTGTCTTTCAGCTCAAGAAAGCTGGCAAGAGGCACGTAGGGCTCACTGCACACTGATAGCTCCTCTAGCCTTAAATCCATAATTGCTACACTTGAACAGAAGGAATACCTTTTCCCTGCCATGGGATCAGAAATAATTTGGTGGAGATAGCTGCCTGTTTTAAGCTGTCTGCTTTAAACAAAAAAATAAATTTAAGAAAGTTAAGTTTAAAAAAGAAAAGGTTTAGCTGAGGCAATTGAACTTGAAGAACTCTGTCCTTGAAACCAGTGCTGCCAGATATGGTTTGGAAGTTGAATTCAGCTACAAATCTATTTCCATATGACTGATTCAACAAGCAGCTGAGCCTCTGGCCCTCCTGGGATGACCCTTCTCTAGCAGTACAACATAGCACATTTCTGAAGTGAAGGAGAACAAAATAAATCACCAACTTGCAAGAGCTATCTAAGCCTTTAGGCTGCCTGGGTTCTTTCAGCAGAGCTGGAGAGATGATACAGTGAGATCTCGGCAGGGAGAGTCTCACCTATACTTTGCTTCACTTGTGAGTAAGGACTTTAGGAACTGAAATAAACAAACAAAACCCAAACCACTTGTGGGCAAGGAATTACATCCCTGGGAAATTGCCTCTGATAAAATCAATGTTATCTAACTAATGACAGCCTTTGGATCATCTCAGCAATTTATTATTTGCAACCACAACCTATCTGTGCTGCAGTCATCCTCAGGGTCTTTAAACCCAAAGCTCAAACAAACCAAAGGGATGTTGTTTGAACTCAGGGCTCTAGTACCTCATTTGAACTGGCAAGAGGAGTTCCGGCTCTGGGTGGGACAAGTGTAGGATCCAGGCAGCGTATGGGCATCCTGCCTGCCTGTGAACATCTACCACCCTCAGCTGCCTGTCCCTGCTCACCCTCATAGACAGCACCTGCCTGTGAGAACAGGCAAAAAATTTTGCTAGATTAAAATCCCATTTTCCAGTGAAATTGTGAGGCTAATCCACCCTACTCGTTGCCTGCAGAGGGCACCAGACGGTTTCAGATCAGCGCTAGATGAGGTTCTGGTGTTTACAGCTGCCAGTCAGGAAGGTGCCTGCTCGCTAATGGCCAATGCTCTGCACGGAGAATTAAGGAGGAGTTGTTTTTTCCTCCACGCACGTATAAATCCTTTAGTTGTCTTTGCCTTTCTTGCCACTGAAATAGCAAGAGGTACTTCGCTGAGCTGCAACATGCTGGCAGCAAACCCTCCCTGATTCCAGCAGACGAGCAAGCTTCTGGCTTTAAAGCATCAGGAGGGCTAGAACCAGCAAAGTGCTGCTGCTGCTGCTTTTTCCCTCATCGGAGAAAATTGTTTGATGCCTGCAAGATTTGAATCTCTTTTATAACGGATAAGAGCAGCCTGTGACTGATGCAAAATTCCCTGTAAATGTAGAATGGTTTATGCTTCTCTTTCTAAAAATGACTAAAGAAAAGTTCCATCCCATGGGCACAGGAAAAACTTGGAAGGACTTCTTTCCCTTTCAATTTTTTTTTCTCCCCTTCTTTTCTTCTCTTTTTTAACCTGTGCTTTATCCGGTCTGTAACCACTTGTGAATCCAACTCCCGTGCTGACAATGAACACCACACGCTTTGCACTTTCATTTCAGCCTGTGCTGCTTAATGTCACTGAAGACTTCAATGACTCGGTTCTGAACAACAGAAGTGGTGATGGATTTTGTGAGCAGGTCTTCATAAAAGCCGAGGTCTTCTTGACTTTAGGGATCATCAGCCTCCTGGAAAACATCCTTGTTATTCTTGCAGTGCTGAAGAATGGAAACCTACATTCTCCCATGTATTTCTTCCTTTGTAGCTTGGCTGCGGCAGATATGTTAGTGAGCATGTCAAATGCCTTGGAGACTATCATGATTGCGATCCTGAGCAACGGTTATTTGATCATTGATGACCACTTTATTCAGCATATGGACAATGTTTTTGACTCAATGATTTGTATTTCTTTGGTAGCTTCAATTTGCAACCTGTTGGTCATAGCCATTGACAGGTACATCACTATATTCTATGCTCTCCGTTACCACAGCATCATGACTGTGAAGAAAGCTTTAAGCCTGATTGTGGTCATTTGGATTGCTTGTATCATCTGTGGCATCATATTCATTGCCTACTCAGAAAGCAAAACGGTCATTGTCTGTCTCATCACCATGTTCTTCACCATGCTCCTTCTCATGGCATCCCTGTATGTTCACATGTTCTTGTTTGCACGCCTGCACGTTAAGCGGATTGCAGCCCTCCCCGTGGACGGGGTGCCCTACCAGCGTACCTGCATGAAGGGAGCTGTCACCATCACCATATTACTCGGTGTCTTCATTGTTTGCTGGGCACCTTTCTTCCTTCACCTCATCCTCATAATTTCTTGCCCAATGAATCCATACTGTGTCTGCTACACTTCACACTTCAATACCTATCTCGTCTTGATAATGTGCAACTCAGTAATTGATCCACTCATTTATGCTTTCCGGAGTCTGGAGATGAGAAAGACTTTCAAAGAGATAGTGTGTTGCTGTTACGGCATGAGTGTGGGACAGTGCATGCTATGAACATCTAGCTTTGTGCTGAGAGCAGAGAGAGGATACACACAAGAGCTGTACAAATAAATATATGAATCTTGATAGACAGCAGCTCCACTTCAAAAGCAGTGCTTGAGGGACACAGGAAAGAAAAACATAATGTTGTTCTTGATGTCATGATTAATGCTATTCAAAACTAATCCTGCATTTAACTAAACTATTTGAAATTATTTAAGTAGTTATAGCAGAAGGAAATCAAGAGCAGCTTGTTGGAAAATGAATCCTGAAGGGAATACTACCTTATAGAGACTGAAAAAAACATTCTCTCTAGCATCCATTTGTACCTGTTGCTTTATCTCTGTGCCACTATCAACAAGTCAGTGTTTTATAAAAGTTTCCATTAGTATACTGTATGGAAAGCTATTCACTTGCAAGACAAATCGAATCATCAACAGTTAACAGCATGGCTCTACTCTTCCATGCATCCAGCTCTCACTAAAAGAATAGATGAACATTTATGCTGCTTGCTATCACAAAACCTGAGTACTGATTTTTGAAGGGTAGAAGTAAACACTCCTCTTGCACTGAAATACTCTTTCAGCAAAATAGTTAAGCAAAGAGGAACAGCTGCTGTCTCAGTGATGGTGTGACTTAAACAGCTGCCTGATAGCAGTGACTCATATGAAGAAGGCATTTATATTACTTACTGTGATATAAGAGTATTAGAGCCTCAAATTTGTAGTTATTTTTATAAGCCAAAAGGCACCAATCAATGTAGTATTTGGTATGTTAGTAAGTTACAGAAATCTTTTGATAAATTGTCACCACCCCAGATTACACAGACCTGAACACAGGCAATAGCTACTGTGCAAACCACTTTGAATTTAGCTTTGTGTAAAAGCTGTGTGGAATTGGCAGACACATCCATCTGGCTAAGTTAGACACCTGGAAGAAATAAGATGTTTGTGGCAGATATGACTTCTATGCACTGAGAAATATGTGACATAGAGTGTTTACGTGGAGTACGGTGGATGGACACTCCTGCACTGAGAACAAGAAAGCAACACGCTGTCTGCAACCATTTTCAAACTCTGTGTGCAAGTCGGTGGCATGTAAAGCTTGCAACTCCAGCTCAGTAAGTTAGTCTCTGCCTCTGCTTTTTATATGAATAAACCATGTAAGTGGCCTTCAAATAGCATGTTGTAACTGAGTAAAGGCTGATGCAGTTTGTGTCTAACAGAACACGCAGGCGGTTCCACAGGCAGTGCCAGGCTAAATAAACTGTAAGCCATTCTGAAGTTTACTTAGCACATTGCACGTATCTCACTATTAGGGGGGATAGTAACCTCTGAGAGTTTTCTGTTGCTTTCAAACATTTGAAAGATCTCGTTTGACTTGACTACTTTTTTTTCCCATTTGTCTGGAGTTGTAGGGTTGTTATTTCTGGGGCACTCCTCTGTCAGTTTAGGAACAACTATAAAGAGCAGATCTTCCCAGTCTACTCTGACTCCAGTTCTGCATCCACACACTAGTCCTGGTACAACTCAGGCTCATGATGTTTTGCTGCTGCTGGATTCAAAGCCCAGCTCTGACCATCCATGGGGAAGACATGTTTGCAAATACTGACTCATGTGTGACTGTATTTTATTCTCAGCATCCTACAACCTGTATAGAGGGCAATCTAACTTCCCAATCCTACGGGGTGTATAATTTCCACAGGGCCAAAAACCAGCTCTCCCCGTGCTCTAGACACACTATGCCTGTCAGCCCAAACCAACTTCATACTCTCCATTTCCCCCACCCTCTGATGACACCCTAAATTCACAGAGATCTCATTTTGTTTCATATTCCCATCCTTCAGACTTCCACCTTCCCAACACTCTAACTGTTTCCAACACTTACCTAATGTCATAACCTTTTACTTTAAGAAAAATTACACTAAAGTGACCACCAAAGTGACTGTGGAGCACTTGGCAGAACAGGCACAAATTAAAATCCTCCCACATTTCTGTTAGAAGCCAAAGAACTGGCCTCTAACTGATCTCCCAACAACTGGCAAGTAAGTTAAACCCAAAAGTTTTCAGCTTTATCAGGGTGTCACCAAGTGCAGTTAAACTGCAGGAAGATCTGCTCTGTAGTTCAGCCTATCTGACTCCTGCAGCTTCTACTATGGTGCATCTGTCGGCACAGTGAAGCACACAACTGGCCTTTTGTGGTGTGGAAAGACTCTACCTACTTGTTAAAAAAAACACTCAACTTGTTGTCAACGTTGTGTACCTTTATAACCTGGCGAATGGTTTGCCATGATATTCTGCCTCAGGTTACTGTGTATTTAGCTTTTATGGCACCTGATGTCCTACTTATTTCTCTTTTTAAAGTGATTTTAGACAAGAATAATTCATACCATGCTTTGCCTTTAAGCCAAACAGCTGTTGAATAAAATTCTGAAGATAACACTTAGAATTCTGTTTGCTTCTCTCAGAGACCACAACATGTCAGACCACAGTCCTGGTGGTCTGGTTCACAAAACTAGAACCAGGATCTAACCCTGCGATCTAAGGAAACACCACTGCAGTCTGTTGCTGTGGGACAGATCTTAGCACTTCACTGAGAAGGGAGTTCTGAAAGTTCAGCAATCCTCAGTCCTCAGGGACAGAGTTGAGGCTCTAGTCAGGACTCATCTAAGAGACACATAAGGACTCAAGAGCACACGTGGAAGTTCCCCAAAGCAGTACACCCTACAGATGTGTGCATACTGAAGCACAAAAACACCACAACAACACACATTAGTACAGGGCAGCAGCCCCTAATATATTCCACTAACCAGAGCAATACATCTACCTGCTGAGAATCTGCCCCTGTTCACAGCTGCAGTAATGTGAACACTTTCAGAGTGGTTACCAGCAAGGTAATGAATAATCTGTTTGTAGGAAGAGGCTGAATGAGATCACAGAATCACAGAACATTAGGGATTGGAAGGGACTTCGAAAGATCATCTAGTCCAATCCCCCCGCCACAGCAGGATCACCTAGATCAAGTCAGACAGGAACAATATCTAGGCAGGTTTTAAATGCCTCCAGAAAAGGAGACTCCACAACCCCCTTGGGTTGTGCCTTCCAGTGCTCTGTCACCCTCACTGGGAAGAAGATCCTTCTCATATTTATGTGGCACCTCCTATGTTCCAGCTCACACCCATTGCCCCCTGTCCTATCACCAGATGACATTGAGAAGAGCCTGGCTCCATCCTCCGGACACCCACCCTTCACATATCTATAAACATCAGTGCGTTCACCCCTCAGTCTCCATTTGTCCAAGCTCAAGAGACCCAGCTCTCTCAGCCGTTCCTCATAAGGGAGGTGTTCTACTCCATCATTTTTTTTGCGCTGGACTCTCTCCAGCAGTTCTGCATCCTTCTTGAACTGAGGGTCCCAGAACTGGACATAATATTCCAGATGTGGTCTCACCAGGGCAAAGCACAGTGGGAGAACTTCTCTCCGTCTGCTAACCACCCCCATTCTGATCCACCCCAGGATGCTGCTGACCACAAGGGCACATTGCTGGCTCATAGCCATCCTGCTGTCCACCAGGATATCCCAGGTCCCCTTCTCCTACACTGCTCTCCAACAAGTCAGTTCCCAACCTATACTGGTAACTGAGGTATATGCAGTTACCCCCTAGACAGTATGAGAAACAGCAGACTGAGATAAGGTCCTTTTAATCTAAAGGCGCCATGCACATGGATTTATTGATTATGCTTTTGTGAAAAACACTGGGGCAGTTTGAGAGCACTGCAGGATTAGCATTGGCTCAAAGACTTGTTAGAAAATGCTCACATATTCAGACAAATATTTGAGTTTGCAGGAGCACGAGTTATCCCACTAAGTCAACTCAACACAGCACAGTCTGCAAATTACAAACAGATTTGCTTCCCTCATAAAAAATTCAGCACTATGCATGTAATTTTCCCATTAATAAGAGTCTAAATATTTCATAATTGAAAGTGTTTTTTCCTAATGAATAAATAACAATGCCAGTCACAGTCTGCAGTCAACCAGGGTCATAGGGAGGGCCATTACTACAAACCCCTTGATTACTTCTTCACTGAAATAAGATGCTCCTAGCTGTTGAAGGCTTGGTTGGAGCCAGGGTTAGCTGTTTCATTTGGTAGCAAGACCTAAGCCATCAAGGTGATTTTGAAGCTCATGCAATAAAGAATACTGCTGCTTCACAGCACACACTGACAACTCTCTTGCTTGGCAACCCAACCCCATTGCAGTTCCACACCTCTGAGACGGCATGAAGGAAACCAGGTGACCTGGGCATTAACACACCCACCAGGTGCAGCACTTCCAGAACAACTTGTTCCTTCCTGTCTCCACCACCCAGGAGTAGAGACAAGCTGCACTCAGACTGATTGATACAAGATTCTGCATAAGGCATAGAAGCTTGGACAGCATTCAGTGGTCTCCAGAGTACAGGACAGGAGCGTTCACATGGTTTGTATTAGTGATCTGAAGGTCATTTCCAGATATCACAACAGTTGTTGCTATTGAGTCACAATAGGAATCTCCAGTGTTTCCTGTGAGGAGAGGTATGGGCCTTACTTTTTGTCACAACTTAGAAGAAAATGTCCATGCTCAAAGGGCTTTCAGATGGAAGGCAGAGAGAAGAAACAGCTTTCAAAATATACCACCAAGACTAATAAAAATTCCTGTTCATATATAGTGGTTCACCTCAGTTTTGAAAGTTAAAACCTAAAAGCAAGGATGCTGTTTTAATCTTTGTAATGGTTGAATTAATAATGTACATTAAGTAAAGAAAGGAGAATCTTAAGTGAAGCCCATTTGCAGAGAAGTTCACTACACTGGGAGCAGCTCAGCATCACAGCTGCCAGTTTCACTGTGTTCTTGCTTAGGCTGCCACATAATAGAGTCACAGATTACCTCAGACTTTATACTGATGAACAAAAAGCAGCTCTATCAAATTTGCCCAAGGGGAAAAACAGATCTTTTAATGTTTTTAATATACTTGGAAAACAAGCATTTCTTTACTCTCCTGGTTGAAAATTAATTGCTCCAGAAATAACAAGCAGAGGGAAGCTGCTCCAAATGTACTTTTCATAACCATCCACTACATTATTCCCAATTCATAAGCAATTTAATTAGAGCACAGGACTATGTTCATCCATCACTCTCATGATATCCACCTGTTAGCATCAACCTAAAATTACTGGGTACTGTACCAACACAGGGCCTTGTACTGGTTCAAGTGCTGCTTCCATCACACTCACTGATTCAACGCTATGCAGAGTGGCCCAAAACCTGTTGACACTGGGAGGTTTGTGCATCACAGGTGAGTCAGAAATGTTTCTGAAAGACGCACCACAAAAACTAGGGCACAGTGAATTGAGTTTTTGTGATGCTGTACCTGTACAACAGGGTAAAAAGTCCAGAAGTAGTTACTTTATCAGGAAGACATGAACTAGGATTTTGAAAGGCTAAGATAAGTTTATACAATATTCACGTCATTCTGAAAACAGTTATAACAAACTGAGACCTACTCGCTATTCTTACCCAGTTAAATTACTGTACTCAAGCACAGGACTTACCTTGTTCTGGGATGGTGACCGAAGTCTCTATTATTTGCCGTTTTGCTGGTCTGAATGTTCAGTGTCACAGGTAAGGACCTGCCCAAAGCAGTTATGAATCTCCAAGGGGGTTTTGTCTTATTTAGGACTTTTAAAGTCTTTTTTTTTTATGAAGAAACACACAGTGTTTATTTGAGGCTATTCCTCTCTTATGATGACAAACAAGTGAGATTTACTTAGAAAATCCATAAATCCATGATTCCACAGCTCAAACACAGTCAGTACTCACCTTTGAGCCTAACCGATGCAATTTTGGTTTGCTGTGTATCTATAACTGATTCAACTCGAAAATGAACATTCTAGAGAAAGATTAATTCACTGTAATGGGTGTCATAAGCAACACAACACTTCCAAAACCTTACTGATAGAATGTCTATGACTGTAAGGAAGCAAACAGGAGCTAAGCTATCACTCAGCTGCAAAGCCAGACACCAAAAGTTACAGACTTGAGATCACCCTGTACTAACACATCAATATTAGAACCAGGTATTAATTGATGTAACAACAAAGATAATTTAAATTCACAGACTGAGGGTTTGGATTCAGTGTGTGGTTGGCTGCTAGTTTAAATAAACACCCACGTATTAATCAGAAATGCTTACAGCTATTCAAATTCACTCACCTAGCTTGAATTAAGAATTAGGCACAGGTGAACAGACATCCAGAGAAACAGGCTGCCCAGGGAGGTTGTGGAGTCTCATTCTCTGTAAACTTTTAAAACGTACCTGGATATGTTCCTGTGCGATTGGATTTAGGTGATCCTGCTTTGGCGGGGGATTGGACTGGATGATCGTTCGAGGTCCCTTCCAATGCCTAATTCCATGATTCTGTGAAATGAAAATTTCTTTAGACCTACACATTTGCAGAGGTACAAGAAACTGTAGCTGAGACAGAACAGCTACCAACCTTGTGCCTATGTGCACCTGCTATTACACATATTCCCATCAAAGTTTGCTGGTTCAGCCCAACCCCATCAATGCAAGCTCTTGGGTAGCAACTGCAGTACCTCTTCACACCTTCAAAAACTGCTCCCCTGAAGTGCTCTGCCCCAGAAGGGCTCTTGCCCTGAGTCGGTAAGCAAAGTGGTGAGAAGGCACAGCTGGGAGAATCAGGCTAAAGAGTTCTTTCATGTGAAGAGAAAAAAGGGTGACAAGAGTCTATCAGGACTTCTTGTATGAAGGGCTTATATTACACCTTAACTGAGCTTTACATGCCTGTAGGTGTGTGAGACTCAAGTGCACACTAAGAAGAGCATCCAAGTGTGATTCAGAATAAGTGCATTAAGCATCAGAGTATTTTCCTCTGCTATTAGAATACAGCTGCAAGAGTCCTCTCAGGACTTCTTCAGCTCTAAGTTAATTAACTCTTTTTCTCCTTTTTAAATACCCTACTGTATGGTGGTGAGTATTCCCAAAGGCTGGTGTTTCTCTTCAACAGGATCAGATTGTTTCACTAACTGTCTAGAAATGCCTAACCGTGCTCCACCATACCTATGCCAGGACATTCTCTCTTCTGCAGGTACAGATGGAGCTGACAGGGGTTTGTAAAACTTAATGTACTATAATGGTTTTACCTAATTACTAATTTTGTCAAGGTAAGGGATCACACAAAAATCTATATTCAGGAAAAAATAGGGAAGGAGCGTGATTTTTTTTTAAAATAACATACTTAGGGATTTAAGAAGTCTTTTTTTTATCTCTGCCACAGCAAGAGACAGGGAAATTCTGTCCAACCTCATAGACCTTGATCTTCCCAATTTGGAATAAAACAGTGAAAAATTTACAAAGCTGCATTTTTATGAAGAGTGTTTGCAATGAAAAGCATCACAAAGAGGCACCTGTGTCTCTTCCAATTATGCTATTGCCTCTGAGACCATGAAGTCTGGTTCTGAGCTTGCCCAAATGCTGAGCAACTGGAGCTACAGCACTGCCAGCAGGCAGGAGTTACCAATGTGCAATGAGCTAGTTCTATCACAGAATCACAGAACATTATGGATTGGAAGGGATCTCGAAACATCATCTAGTCCAACACCCCTGCCACAGCACAGATCATATCGAGTCGCACAGGAACATATCAAGGCAGGTTTTAAACATCTCCACCCTTCACATATTTATAAACATTAATGAGGTCACCCCTCAGTCTCCTCTTTTCCAAGCTCAAGAGACCCAGCTCCCTCAGCCT
>JAOXOE010000848.1:8939394-8954984 GCA_028565055.1 Phoeniculus purpureus | reverse complement strand
TTAATGAGGTCACCCCTCAGTCTCCTCTTCTCCAAGCTAAAGAGACCCAGCTCCCTCAGCCTTTCCTCATAAGGGAGTTATTTCACTTCATCATCCTCGTTGCTCTACACTGAACTCTCTCCAGCAGCTCCGTGTCCTTCTTGAACTGAGGGGTTGATCCTGCTCTGGCAGAAGGAGTGGATCAGATGATCTTTCAAGGTCCCTTCCAATCCCTAATGTTCTGTGATATCTGTTAGATATTGCATCAGGAATAGGTAGAAAAGGAACTAGGAGTAATCCAAGGCAGGGAATGCATCAAGCGTTTGGAATTTCTCATTTGCAGCAAAGCGAGGCATGGGTCTGGAGCACAGGGCAGGCATGGATCTGGAGTTAGACCATCCCAGGAAACTGTTCTGTTTGGATGTCCGAGGGCCACAAAAGAATTTGCCTTCTGGTTGTATCTGTCAGAAAATTGTAAAAGATAAATAGCCTCCCTGTTACACAGAATCACAGAACATTAGGGATGGGAGGGGACCTCTAAAGATCATCTGGTCCAATCCCCATGCCAAAGCAGGATCACCTAGACCAAGTTGCACAGGAACACATCCAGGTGGGTTTTATGTGTTGAGAAATTTTACAGTGAAGATTTTGGGGAAGATTCCCTTTAGTAACCAGGGCTTTGATGATTCAAGTTTTTGTGCAGAGGTGTCTCCAAGGAAAGGCTCATTTTTTACCCAATAATTATTTTATATGGGTTTTAACCACATCTTTGATCGTTTGAATTAACTAAAACTTTAGGTGGCAGTTTCAGCTGGTATTATAGCTACTAATGTGAAAAAAAAGATCTCATTTCTCGTTTCTTTAGTATTGAGCTACAGAGTGAAATCTACAATTAGCCTGCTTCAATGGATGAAAATTAAATGACAGAGGCGTAAAAGATTAGATGATATTGACTCTTTCTCTCTCCTTCCCTCTTGTTCTCTCTCACGCACGCAAGTTCTGTATAAAAGACCAAATCTTAACGTGTTGGCTATATTTAGCACTTCGTTGCATTTCTTCTTAAAATTACTTCATGGAAACTAAACGCAGCCTCACTAATCCCTAAGATGGTTCTGACACACCAGCAGATGTCGTTATATTAACTGGCCCTTTGAGAGACATCTCAACAACCTGATGATGTCCCGTGTTTGCAATGGCGTAGAACCTGGACAAATAAGGGGGAAGGTAATTTAAAATCTCAGCCTGTAGGTCCTAAGTCTATTTACATCTGAGTAATATTGTAGAGCAACAATCAAATTACGTTCCTAAAGCTCTGTGAAACCAGTTAACATAAAATCACTTGGGATTCACCGGACTGTGGCTGAAGTGAGAAGTCATTAAAAAGAATTTCACCTGTGTAGTGACTGACTTTTTAAATCACAGAATCACCCTGGCTGGAAAAGACCCCCGGGATCATCGAGTCCAACCATCTACCCTACCTTACAGGTTCACCCCTAAACCACATCCCTCAACAACTCATCCAAAAGATCTTTAAATACAACCAGGGATGGCGACTCACCCACCCCCCTGGGAAGCCCATTCCAGTGCCTGACCACCCTTTCTGTGAAAACATTTTTCCTAATGTCAAGCCTAAACCCACCCTGTTGTAGCTCGAACCCCTTCCCTCTTGTTCTACCACTTATTGCTTCTGAGAAGACACCAGAATCCACCTCTTCACAACGTCCTTTCAGGTAGTTGTAGTGAGTGATGAAGTGTCTCCTCTCAGCCTCCCCTTCTTCAAACTAAAAAGCCCCAGCTCTCTCAATCTCTCCTTCTAAGGTTCATTCTCCAGGCCTTTCATTAGCTTAGTTGCCCTCCTCTGCACCTGCTCCAACACCTCCGCATCTCTCTTGTACTGAGGTGCCCAAAACTGGACACAATACTCAAGATGTGGCCTCACCGGTGTGCCGAACACAGGAGGATGATAACCTCCATACTCCACTGGCCACACCACTTCTAATACAAGCCAGTGCAAAGTTTCCAATGGATGTCAAAAGCAGCCCATAAGTGGCTCACTGTAAATTGCACACTGCATCCACAAGGGCTTCAATTAAAAAAGTGCCGAAAGTACTCTAAGTAGAAATGTTTGCTGACTAACAGTGTGAGGTACAGCAAGTCTTAAACTTTAATCAAACCTTTAATTAAGTGAATCATTTGGTTTCCTTTTATTACTTTACCTTCACACTCTCACCTTTTTCTTAACGCTCCTAGTCACGCAACCAGCGAGCGCCTTGCGCTTCAGTAATCCTGCCCTCGAACCCTCTGATGTCATTTGTCTGTAACAGAAGGGAGCGTTGGACCCATTCAGACTTGCACATGATTTAGAAACTGTTCTCAGGGATTAGCTATTACAAAGTATGTGAGATGCTGCTTCCCCCTGAATTCAACAGATTGATCGGCTGGGGATTGATTAGTCATCAGCCTGCGTTTGGGAATAGTTAAATAGTTCAGCTAGTAGATAAAAACACGCTTTTTGTAGAGTTTAAAGAGCATAAGGGAACAGTTTCATTGACCCTGTGGATACACTGTGATGTTTTTTTTCCTGGAGGTTTGATCTGGGGTTATTTGCTTTTATTTAAGGAGGCTGCAAGACAGACTTGTGATCAGAATGAGAGTAGAGTGTCATTACACCAAGGACGTGCTGTTCAGGTCTGCCTCTTGTTTGCTGCATGGTTCTGGAAAGCACTACACCCAGCTCTGTCTCAGTGCATCCATTGCAGTTAATCCACCTCTCTGAAACTACAGAACCACAGAACTGCTCCCATGTGCAAGTATGATCTCTAGGAAGAAAAGTGGCTTCTGGCCCCTGGGTGGTCATTTTATGGAGCAGGATCAAGGACCCACAGCTTCCCATTCTCAAGTGAATATCCTGTGCTGTAGCATCCTTGTAGCACTCACTTTTGCCTTAAGGCTGTTTTCTATGATAAGCCCTGGGCAATTACACTGGGCAGTGCCACCCTGGTCCCCAGGTGTATCCTCAAGTCCAAGCATCTAGTGAATGCTGGGCACTGTGTTCCAGCGCTTTCCCACTGACTAATGGTACACATGGGCTTAGAGATCACAGCCACAAGAGGAGTAGTGTCATAGTAGATGAATCTAGGGTGCCCTCTTACCTATTTAACCAGGACAATACTCTCCACTTAGTTTGTGGATTGAGGTCTTGTTTATCAGATAGAGAATCATAGAATCATTCAGGCTAGAAAATATCTTCATAATCAAACTTCAACCATTAACCCAACCCTAACATGCCCATCACTAAACCATGTCCTTAAGCTCCGTATCTACATGACTTTTAGACACATGCAGGGATGGTGACACTTGCAGACACTTGTCTGGACAGCCTGTTCCAATGTTTAATAACCCTTTCAACTAAGAAACTTTTCTTAATGTCTAACCAAAACTTCCCCTGCTGCAGCCTGAGGCCATTTCCTCTTTCCCTATAGCTTATTACTTGTGAGAAGCGACCATAACCTACCTCTCTACAACCTCCTTTCAAATAGTCGTCAGCAGCAACAGGGACCTACAAAGAGAGGGCTCTTGTTGTGCCCATCAGCAAGGCACATAGGAGCAGCTTCAGTGAAACCCAAGGATGTGAGGGTTGGAAGCAGTCTTTGATTAAAGCTTTTAACTTTGGCATCTAACGCTGTCAGGGCTGCTAGGTCATTTGTGCTCTGTTATTCCAGTCCATAATCACAAAACATTACAAATCACAGGATCACAGAAGGTTAGGGATTGGAAGGGACCTTAAAAGATCATCTAGACCTGCCAACTAAATCAAGTCACACAAGAACATGTCCAGGCAGCTTTTAAACATCTCCAGAGAAGGAGACTCCACAACCCGCCATGGGGAGCCCATTCCAGTGCTCTGTCACCCCCACTGTGCCAAGTTCCTTCTCATATTTATCTTTGTATGGAAGAGTCTGTAGTTACACACCGACCTGGGTGTGTAATGCCCACTCCATTTGGAAGGCAGCAGGTATCCTGCTGACTAGCTAGCAAAATTAATCGCAAGAAGTAACTGGCACATTTCCAAACAAGCCCTGTTCATCCCTTCATTATCACAAATCTTTGCTGTCACTTCTTAATCAACCCTTCATTCATAACTCTGCTGCTTCTATTTTGTTTATGTTTCTGGAGTGACTGATGTAAACACACTTGATGCTCAGCAGTTGTTCTGCCTGAAGATTAAAACTGTAACAAGCTGTTTGTAAGATACTGAGGCTTGACAGAAGAGATGCTGAGAGGTAGAAGTCTGTAACAAGACCAGAAACTCAGAAGTGATCCTCCTCTGGTCTCTTCTCACAGGTAGTTAGTGACAGAACCATTGGGAAGGGCTTCAAGCTCCAACAGGGTAGGTTTAGATTGGACATCAGGAAGAAGCTCTTCACAGAAAGAGTGGTCAGGCACTGGAATGGGCTGCCCAGGGTGGTGGTTGAGTTCCCATCCCTGGATGAGTTTAAAAGATGCTTAGATGCAGTGTTGGGGGATCTGGTTTAGGGGTGAACTTGTAGAGAAGGGTTGATGGTTGGACTCCATGATCCCAAGGGTCTTTTCCAAGCTGGATGATTCTATGATTCATCCAAATCATCCTTTTTCCTGCCCAGTTCTTTGGAACAAAACTGAATCCTGCTTTTACTGCTTTTCAAGACCAGCATTGATAAGATCCTACTGTCTTCTGTGTAGGAAGGGAAATTTGTCCTTCTTAGTCTGTAAAAGGGAAACTACAGGAGTCTTCTGTGTTAACCAGGAGAAGCAAGCAAGGAAGGCAGTGCAGAAAAATTAATGGCCAGGGGTTTAGCATAGCTCAGCCATTTCCCTGTTTGAATTATTAGTGCTTATGCAGGCAAAATCCTCTTGCTACTTGTGTTACCAAGATTGCACAAAGAAATTCTTCATGTGTCACCCAAGTAATGAACACAAAGCCCTGTACCTGAACACCTGGACCACGATGAGTTCACTCTGTTGACTATAACCTTTCTTGACTCCAGTGCTATTTGCTGCTTAATTTTGTATCTTCTAGTTAAATTGCACCCCTAGTTCTTATGGTTCTTTCTTGCTTTTATTTTAGAGCTTTAGGATCCCTCCTTCTTTATCTCCAGATCCCACTGCAGTTCTGTTTTCTTGTTCCTCATATTTGCCCTCTCACAGAGGTCTGAGCCAAAAATCCTCCTCAGCTTCTGCTCAAGTTTGGTGTAAGTTCAGCACTTAGAAAATCCAAACTGCTCTATTTGAGGAAATTCATTGGAACAGGAGCCTCAGTCACTGTTCCAGTCAAACTCCCCAAGTCAAGAATCCCTAATTTTAACCTGCAGATCCACAGAATGATGGTGATGTTAACTTGTGCACATACTGAGGCTTTTGCTTCGTGAGTGTCGAGACTTCATTCATTACTCTGTCGAATATGGCTAACGTCCATACGTGTCACGGTAACTAAAGTGTGTATGGTGGGGAGGGGGATCAAGAACAGTGACTAAAGAGACCTTTGCTGAACAGATCGTGAAACCCAGCTGCGTTTTGCTGCCGTCACCTCTAATATATTCAGAAGCGCTGATACAGCCTAATCTGCTCACGCAAATTGAAAGAAGTCGTGATAGCAAAATGAACAAGGAAAGAGGGCACCAAGAGGCAGAATTAAAATCTTAAGGAACTCCCTTTACCTAAAAATGTCATGAAAAACAAAGAAACACTCAAAGACACCGAGATACGTGGGACACAGGTTTTAATTAGAAGTGCAGCTGCTGCTCTGCAGTCGCGGCGTAGAGTGCACATTTCTCTCTCTAACAGCTGTTGTCTGGGTCTAGTGTTTCACTTTGGAGAACATCTCGGGGTCTGACGTTACCACGAGACCCCACAATGGAATATAAAGCTGATCAAAGCTCTGTGCCAGTGATCCAGGACACAGACTGCAGCTCTGTGCTCCTCCCTCACTGCAGAGTCAAGATTGAGCATCCTCAGCTATAGCACAGGTTCTGGTGCTCTCTCACAGGCAGGATGATCCTGAGCTGACATCTGGGACCACAGCAGTGCCAAGGCTGTGAATTTTGGGTCTGCAGCTAGAGTGCAGGTTTAAGAGGTTTTTCCAGTCAGGACATTAAAGTCCTGAATGCAAAGTCAGACAACATTATAAACTCTGTCATTCAGTATTTCACACTAACAGGGTTGTGGTTTCTCACATTGGCTCTTTTTGAGCGAATTTATTTGAGTCAAAGCCCTCTGGAATGAGCAGGTTATAGCGTTCAGTTTTCATTTAGAAAGGTGGTTTAGGTTTAGGAAGGTGGGGGTAAGAGTGTAGAGGTTTATGGGGACTGTTTCCCAAATAGGTAAGTTTTGGAGTAAGAAGTTACACTAAAATGGGGACTTTAGAATTAAGTAGCCTGTTGGCTATGGAGAAAGCCACTGAGACTCTTGACCCAGCTCTGGGGGCATCCTGCTCTGGTGCATACAAATACTGGCAAGCATCAGTCATTTTAGGTAAAAGCATCTGACATAAAAGAAGCCTCATTTACTCTAGCCCTGCCTTTCAGATTTGCTCCATGAAGCAAGATTTTTATTTGTTTCATCTGTCTGAAGACTGAGATTCTCACAAAAACATGAGACATCTGGTCATTGACTCTTTGAAGAGACAAAGGCCACATTCCGATGACAAACATCACCCGTCAGTGAAACTAAGGACTCTATGATAATTTCCCTTTGCACACTGCATAGTTATCACTGGGGATAGTCTCTGAGACACTCTGCACCCTTACATTCTCTGCTAAGACAGCAGACACATCTCCAGGGCAGATGGTAGTGATTCTCCCTTTCAATGGACCAAAACAAGACCACATGCGGCATCTACACCTGCAGAGGGGGAGCCAAACAAGTCCTTTGCTATAGGGGTGACACTCACCCATTGGTGTTTCACAGGTACTGTCACCTTAGAAGCTTCACAAAATACTGGAGCAGCTCCAAAACTGTAGGAAATCAGGCTGGAGCAAGGTTAATTTTATGTCTTTGGTTGTTTTTGCACTTTAAATAGGTCTCTCTCGTCTACTGCAGATGATGCGGTTGATGTGCAGGCAAGCACTGGAAAGCAGTGGTGATAGCAGTTGCATTACTAGGAACTTGCTTAGAGAGGGATCAGAGGAGTTTGGAGATGTTTTTTCCCCTCATGTTATTTATTTATTTCTTTATTTTAATGCTCTTTATTGATCTTTGCTCTTCAGCTTTTGCAGAGCAGACCTGTCACAAGTGTCCTTCATAAATCCTCACATCTGGTCTCTCACATAAATTCCAGCCAAAGGATTGTTAAGAAAATATTAAAATCATTTGCAGTTCTGCCAAGGTTCCTAACATCCTCTCTTCATAAACAGCGCAAACATGTCAAGGAAAGCTCCAGGATAAAGACAATGTGTTAGAAAACTCATTGCTTGCTGCCTATAGACCATCTTGATGGGATGAAAATGAATCGTATCTCCCCGTTCCACCTTACTTAGCAAATTTTTCGCAGAGAGCGCCAAGGTTAGTGGTCTCTGGTCCTGTATTGAAGTCTGTCTCCTTGGCACTTAGACAAGCAGAGATGCCAGTGTGAAAAGCAGAAAATGAGTAAACCAGCTCAGATCCATGCAATTCCAGAGAATTCTCTGTATGGTAACCTCTGCAGGAGCCAGAGGATGCGATGGCTCTCACTTTGCAGGGGAGCAGTATACATGTGATAGCATCATACACTGTTAGGGATTGGAAGGGACCTCGAAAGATCATCTAGTCCAACCCCCCTGCCACAGCAGGATCATCTACTATTGCCACTATGAGTCTGCGACAGAGAAAAACATTCACAGAGCTGGCACTCACAACCAAGGAAAGGTTGAGGTTGTCATTCTGATAAATCCTTTACCCTTACTAGCCTCCTGTTTGAGACAGAAAGCACCCCTGCACACCTGGGATGCTTTTTGCGCTCATCTCAGACAAGAGAACACCTTTCCTGCTGCGCCTCAACCCCAGCCGTGTCTCCATCTCATCCACAGCACCTGCTCAGAGCACAGTGCTATCGTCACCCCTCGAGTGAAACACCAGGTTTTATTTGTGTTTATTTCCCGTGTGCTGCTGGAGGTCATGTTTATGTATGAGATGTCCAGAGGAGGTTGTGTAAGCAGCAGAGATAGCAGCTCGCTCGCTCTCCTTATTAGTCTCCAGTGTACAGTGCGTTATATGAAGTTCTTCAAATCACAGCTCAATATAAGCCCCAAAGTTATGCCTGTGTCTTCACATCTTGGACAGTAAAACTCATTCAATCTCATTTATCAGTTCTGGGTGATCTGAGGAGCTTCAGAAATGCATGTCATCAAATGCAGTCAGAGAAAGAAAGTAATAAAAGTTAATTTTGTTGTTAACACATATCACTGTTGGTGAACAAGGATTTATGGAGGTCGTTTGAGAAGCTGCTATATCGTCTTTCATTGCTTCTGTAGCTTGATAGGGATCTTGCTGGTCTGCAGTTCCTGTTCTGTCTGAACTTCACAGCAGCCTCATTATTAAACAGCAAGCAAAAGAATACAGAATAAACACCTTTAGCTGAAACAAACAAGAACATGGGCTGAGCTCCTTTGGCCAAATCAGCTCTTTTTTTCCCACTGTTATTGAGCTAAAATCTGGGTAGGATTGGAGAATACACTTGGTACAGGGTGACAGAGCCCTGGAAGGCACTAACCCACCTGGATATCATCAAATCATAAAATCATTAGGGACTGGAAGGGACCGCAAAAGATCATCTAGTCCAATCCCCCTATGTTCCTGTGTGACTTGGTCTAGGTGATCCTGCTGTGGCAGGGGGATTGGACTAGATGATCTTTCAAGGTCCCCTGCAACCCCTGATGCTCTGTGATGCTGTGATTATAAATTTCCTATCAAGCGGTGAATCGCTGCTTTTATTGGCGCAGTTCTCGTATCCGAGGTATTTTTCCTTACAGGTGAATGCTGTGTAATTAGATGATCTTAGTGGCAGCTGAGTTATGATACTTGAAAGAGTTTGCAGTATCTGCATGAGTAAGCTAATGACTTTCATGAAAAGTGAAAAATCATCAGTTAGGTATTGCTGTAGTCAGAGACTTTACAATTAGTGTTAATCAATAATAAATAAGTAGAGATAGACAGGTAAATGGTTTTTCGACAAGTTTGGATTGTTGATCACGGGAGCTTGCTTACTAATCATTAACTGCAGCTACTTCACAATCTTATTTTACACCTTCAGACTGTGAGAACATCAGTCTTCAAGCATTTTGAAAGTATTGTCTTCTAGCATGAAGAGTGTTTATTTGACATCGAGGTGAATGTTATTCCTTGGCTTAAATTTAGCAGCAATGGCCACATGCAGCCTCTGAAATTTCTGTGGCTCTGCTGAAGTGAACAGACTCTTCTCACTGAGTTTAATGAGAACTTAAAAAAACCCACAACCAAGGGTGAGTCCAAACACCAGAGACACCTGAGCTTACTTGAAACAAGAACCCAATGTGCTTTAATCTTGTTTATCCAGCAATTCCTCATAGAGATTTTTCTGCAGTGAGTGCCTGGAGGGGTTTCACAGGGTTATCCAACACTGCGGTTTCCTATGCTCTCACTCCTATGTGGAGGTGGTCACAAGCCAAAACGTGAGGCAAAACTCCTGCAGACAGTGTGCAAATACAGCAGTTAGACCTCTTCTGTCACAGCTGCAGGATCCTCCTCTTTTAGGAACAGGATTAGTTCTCAGGTCCACGCTTTGAGCCCTCAAAATTGCATTCAGGAAGCATCTGTCCATTTTTTTGTTGTTATTTTCATAAATCAATATCTGTGAAAGATTTTCCAGTGTATTTGGACTAATTTTAGCAGATAGATAGTATTTGCACTACTGTCTATCAGCGTTGTCTTGTAATCTACATGCTGCGTGTTTTCCTGCCTATTGAAACAGATAAATCAGAGAGAGCTGAAGCTGTCCCTCAGTTACTGGGTGATTTTTGCTGTAGTCTCTGTACCAGTGCTCTCCAAGGGCTTCAGTATCCTTTGTCTCCATCTTTGGAGACGTTTAAATCCCACCTGGGTATGTTCCTATGCGATGTGATCTAGGGGATCCTGCTGTGGCAAGGGGATTAGACTGGATGCCCTTTCAAGGTCCCTTCCAATCCCTTCCAATCCATTGTGCTCTTGCCTTCATTTTTTTCTTTCTTTCTTAATTATAACAATTAAACCACTTAAATGATGGGAAAAGCAGCTATACATTTGGTGAAGTTTAAAGCAGAACCTGGTTCAGAAGGAAGTGTTAATGACTTGACGCTCGTGCTCCCGTTAATTAGACTGTGCTGACAAAGCGGCAAGTGTTTCTAACAGTTGGATTTGTCGGTGCGCCAGCCACGGTGTTTATCTCCTTGCTAGTTTCCTGGCCTTTCAGTATGACCAACTGAAACTACTGGAAGCTCAGGATTCATCTCAGGCCAGACTTAACACGTTTTGATTTATTTTTAAGCAGAAAAGCAGCAATACACCAAAATAACGAGAGTTTGGAAACCCATGGATATGCCTGTATGAGTATAGCTGGGAGTGTTTCTAGGGAGAAAGCCTTGCCACCTCTTCTGTGCTGTCTTGTTAAGTGGGTTCTTCTCAATATTTTCCATCCAATCTCCTCTTGTTTAAAGCTACTGAATCAGGTAATTCACCATTTATATTCTACGCAGATGCAGAGCAGTGATCGATAGACATTGAGTGCTCTCAGTATCTTTTAAACACTTGCAGACCCTCTGTGTGTTGTACAGAGAATTTGCTGCTGCAGAGGACAATCCCAGGTGATCATGTGCTCAACTGAAAGGAAAGGCTTGTACTCTTCATCCTTCTCAGCGACTCGCAGTACTTGTCAGACGGCCACTTCACTGTTTAAAGTTGGGACCCCACTAGTACACGTTGTGTTGCGCTCACGGTCATGTTTTCCACACTTCATTTGAATGATTTTTGTTTTTCCTGAGAGCTTCCTGCCGGTCTTGAGTGGTTCATATCTCTGCAGCTTGTTTATTGAGCACAGATGTAAAATGCTTGGAGTGACAGCGAACGGTCAGCAGGTCGTATTTACAAATAGGGGTGAAAATGAGATGTTTTAGCCCAACTGAAAGGTCTCTAGGAATTGACACACAAAGTGTGGAGGAAAAGGCTCTTCAGTTGAATGAGTGGGGTGACCTTTTTCTGCTGCAATGCCACCTTCAGAAAAGCTGCATGTGGTGGATTTTTTGCTACGCTATGATTCTCTGCTGATAACCATGGCTACTTGCCACCTCGTGCGGTTGGCAGCAGGATTTCCTCCTTGCCTGATAACACGTCATCTTAGGCAAATGGAGTTTATATTTGTAGTGCAACCCCTGTGCTCAGACCTGAACCCACTTCTTACCTACACTGTGTGAACAGGAGCCTGGATTTGAGTACAGAGGGAACACAGAAGGGCCAAGGAGGAAAGCTCAAGCTCCTGCTGTGTACTCTGCACCCGTGAGTGCACCTTGAGTGCTGGGTCCAGTTTGGGGCACCACAGTATCAGAAGGACATTGTGGTGCTGGAGTGGGTTCAGAGAAGGGCAACGAGGCTGGGGAGAAGTTCAGCAAACCGGCCCTGTGAAGAGGTGCTGAGGGAACCAAGTTGGCTTAGTCTAGAGAAGAGGCTGAGAGGAAACCTTATACATAAGCTCTCTACAGCTACCTAAAAGGCGATTGTAGCCAGGCTGGTGCTGGTCTCTCCTCCCAAATTACTAATGGCAGGATGAGAGGAAACAGCCTCCAGTTGTATCAGGGGAGATTTATGTTGGATCTTAGGAAGAATTTCTTTACTGAGAGAGTGGCTGGGCACTGGTGTCCTTCTCTGGAGAGTCTCCTTCTCTGGAGATGTTTAAACCCACCTGGATACATTCCTGTGCAACTTGATCTAGGTGATTCTGCTGTGGTGGGGGATTGGACTAGATGATCTTTCGAGGTCCCTTCCAGTCCCTAATGTTCTGTGATTCTGTGGTTATGTGATAGAGTCCTATCCCTGGAGGGGTTTGAAAAATGAGTAGATGGAGCACTTAAGGCCACAGTCTCAGCGTTAAGGAGATCTTGGGATGGGGGACTGGACTTGATGATTCTGGAGGTTCTTTCCAGCCATGATGTTTCTATGATTCTATGATATGATTCTATGATTCTTCTGCAGGGCAGGGCACCTGCAGAAAGCTGGGTCAGAAACATTTGCAGGCTCTTACCCATGTCCTGGTCCATGGGTAGGACCTAGGACAAACCTAGAAACAAAAGCCAATGAGTTGTTACAACAAAAGTTTTATTTCTAGACCAACCCACTCAACACAGGATTTCTGAACTCCTCTAGATATTTTATTCCTTGTTCTAATCTACCAGGGAGTGTTTAAAGAACCTTCAGAAAACATGAAAAAAAGAAAGGTAAAATGTATTTGGTTTAAGGAATGATGAATTTTATCTGACTTTGTCTCTGAAATGTCATATTTTTTTAACGGACCTGAACTGAAACTCTGCTTGGATCTTTTTTGGATCAAAGGCTCAGATTTGCTTTCAGTGTAAGGGTTTTATGTGAAACCTCAAAGAAAAAGCCAAAAGCTACAGGCTGGAAACCCTGGCCACTTTCTCCCTTCAAACTCTATTTTTAATTCACAGTAACCCTTAACACAAGAGGAAAGGACAAGAAAAAAATTGAGAGATAGACATTGTAAATGAAAGCTGTGGGAAACAGCTGGGGAAAGGCTATGCAGGAGCTTTCCAAAAGGAGGTGTTAGATGCACAGCCCAGGTGATAGAATCATAGACTCATTCGGGTTGGAAAAGACCCTTGGGATCATTGACTCCAACTGTCAACCCTACTCTACAAGGTCACCCCTAAACCAGGTCCCCCAACAGTACATCTAAGCATCTTTTCAACTCATCCAGGCATAGGGACTCAACCACCACCCTGGGCAGCCCATTCCAGTGCCTGATGGCAACTGCCCGTCACCAAACAGAGAACAGCTCAGTGCATCTCTGTTGACACTGCTCTTAGATCATGCACCAAGGAATGTGCTACCAAGCAGCCAACCCACCCGGTTTGGCTGCCTCTTTGTCAGGAGGTGGAATTAGCCACTTTGGGACAAGTTTGCTTCCCAGCTACCTTCTCAACTGGATGTCAGTGCTTTAATCTGCTCCAGTCTCGTCCAGGGTTCTTTTCCACACAGACAGCAGCAGGATTTTCAGGGAAGAGCTACTCTTCTCTACATTTCCAAGCAAGAAAATCAGAAACCGGTCTGACACCCTAGAGAAGTAGATGAGTGAACCACTGTCTTATCTAACAAGGCAGAGGGAAGTGACTTAACTCCCTTTGTTTTCTGATGCAGACATTTCCACTCATTAGACTACCAGACGTTGGTACCAAGCAGTGTCTCGTATAGACTGAGCAGTGAGTTTGCAATTGTTCTCTTTCATCCGTGTGACTAAGGAAATGTACGTGATCAAGGACTGCGCTAAGAGCCAAATGAGGACCTTAGGAGTTTTATATGTCATGAGGTTTATGTATTAAATGTGAAAATTAAATTAGGCTTCAGTTTCCTAGAAATTATATCTTGGCCCTTGCTGTACTTCATATATTTAATTAAAATTATTTTAAAAGAAAGCAATTTCTTCTGCAGCCTTATTTGGGTTGTGAATTAAAAGATGTAGAGATGCAGAAAGAATAACAAGGTCTGTTGGGACAGTGGTCAGAGACTATCGCTGAGAGTTATTGAAACCTCTAGTAAATTCAGATTAAAATGTCTCCTCAAATTAAAGTTTCTTATAATTGCAGTTGCTGCAGCAACATTAGGAACAGGAACGTTTCCTGATGCTCTTCCCTGGCTTAGCAGTTGCAATTACAGTCCCAGAGGTCTGCCTGGGGTCTCATAAATCCCAGAGTAACAGTCCAATGTCTCATTTTCCTTTATCTTTTGGTGTACTTAAAAGTAGGGCTGCCTTGTCAAAGACACCGTGATCGGAATGACTTACACTGACCAGTTCCAATTTTCTCTCCTTGTAAACTCTATTTAGTGTTACAAAAACAATCCAAAGGCAGATTGCAGGTGCCACACAGCTCCTCTGACCTTTAAATCAAATTTAGAATTTCACTCAGTAGGAGGCCACTGAGCAAAACTTGACAGCTTAATAAAGTGGAAATTTTAGGCAATCAATCTAAGAATTCTTCCATCATTCATGAGAAGGGGGATCAAAGCTCTGCCTTGTTGTTGAATATTTCCCAAACAGAAGCTTATGAAACTTGGGTGGAATAAAAACTTGTATGTCAGAAGTGAATTTTCCTGCCCTAAAGAATGTACCGAGGAAAATGCCTTCTGCTGCTTCAGGTCTGGGATAGTCTCCAGCACACGCATCAGTCGGCTCGAGTAAGATCACTCAGCCAACACCGCGATGACACTACCAGGGAGGAGCTGGGAATTGCTGTGTAGGCGACACCAGGAGAGCTCCCTTCCTCCAAATGTGAAGGAGGTGCTTCAGAAAGGTTTTTGGTCAAATACCAAATAATTTGGGTCAAACTGTGGGATGATGTTACTCTCCATAGTCCATGTAAAACGATGTTTCCCGGCTGTAGAGTCAGCGAGAGGAATCCTTGTCAGTCCTCGTCAGGGGTAACACGCTGCAGGTTTTTATGAAAACAGCTGCACCTCTTGTTTTTACCGACAAAGCAGTTTTACAGAGGCATCTTTTTCTGGCAGCGGCACCTGCCCAAGGTTAAGGGCATCATGAGATGTTCTTGAGGTGATGACTATGGGAAATGCAGCAGAGCAAAACCCAGAAAGAGCAATTAAAATGTCAGAGACCGCAGCGTGAACAAACATCATTTCCTGGTAGAAGAGAGGTTTTCGATCTTCAGGTAGAAAACTACTAGGTCAGAGCAGGTCCGGCTTTCATTCAGGGAGGTGTGTGGTTATGTGACCAGCCCGAAGCATGTTGTCCAGTCACCAAATGCTAAAGCAAGACCTGGAGTGTTATAGAACAGGCAAGAGTGATGTTCAGTTGTGCAAAACCTCATGTCACACACCTGCCTCTCACAAAGGCAGGGCTTTCCCTCAGATCCTTTCAGGGATGTACCATGGTTTGCGCCATGTAACTGCAGTCGTATTTTTACTGCGTTGCATGGACTAAATCCCATTGGGTGTCTTCCCAGATGTTACCCAGATGTTACCCAGATCTCACTCTATAGCCCCCATAAGAATTATCACACCATCCTTCCCCAACCATAGGCTAAACTAGCATGGGAAGACATTTCCCAACAATCTGTCAAAGTCATGGGAAAAAAATGGTGTCAGAGGCGGGTCAGTGAGTTACAGCACCAAATGAACCCCTGTCTGATGCAGTCATTTCAAATGTGCAATAAAGGGTGACCAGTCTAAGTCAAAGGCTGAACTGGTGGCTGATCTGAAAATGTTATTCAAACTGAAAGATTGAGACCTGCTGTTGTTGTAGCAAAGGCCTCTGAAAGGAGAAACGAGGATGATGAAGGGAGTAGAACACCTCCCTTATGAGGAAAGGGTGAGGGAGCTGGGTCTCTTTAGCTTGGAGAAGAGGA
>JAOXOE010000848.1:8924103-8939294 GCA_028565055.1 Phoeniculus purpureus | reverse complement strand
TAAAGCAACAGGATGTTTTCTTCATAAAAGCACAAACCTGTAAGTCTGAAAATTCTGGAAATTTTCAAACCACAATATGTCCCAACACCATCTTCATCAACAACGGACAAGTTTCATTTGACTTAATGTACAACTTGAGATGTTCAGCTTTACACATTGCTTGCTGTGGTATCCTATCCCACCTACAGAAAGGTGGGTATAAAGACCCAGTATGGCTTACCCAAACCTTGATAGGAGCTCTGCAGGGACCTAGATGAAGAATTTTTGAGCTCTGTATTTATCACCTTCTGCAGAAGGCTGCCCTGGACTTTGCTGCCAGTCTGCCATCCCTTCTGCTGCATATGTTACCATGAACACAGAGCACAGCTTCCTAGTGCCCTATCTTCATGAGGATTTCACACTGGAAGTTTCACAAGGGTATCTAGCAATAGGACAAGGGGAAATGGTTTTAAACTGAAGGAGAGGCGTTTAGACTAGGTCTTCTAGACTAGATAGAAAGAAGCTCTTCAGTCCAAGGGTGGAGACACTCTGGAATAGATTGCCTGGAGAGGCTGTGGATGTCTGATCCCTGGAGGTGTTCAAGCCCAGGTTGGATGAGGCCTTGAGCAACCAATTCTTCTAGTTCAGAGGTGTTGCTGCCCACGGCACAGAGGTTGGAGTAGATGATCTCTAATGTCTCTTCCATTCTAAGCCATTCTGTGATGTTTCTATGATGAAAGTTTGCTTTCCTCATGAACAGCACTGTTCATGAGCTCTAACTAATTTTATGTAATTAGGTCTGTCTCTTCCTTTGGTTACATGCTTGAGCTGCAGATGGTAAAGATAACTAGAAGTCAGCCCATTAACCTAATTTCCTCTATGACCTTTGAAACAGCTGCTAGCCAAACCTGAACTTCACAGTCTCTCAAGACAAATACACTCTCTTCTTAGTGACAGTCCAGGGAAAGACCTATGTAACTCCTCTTCCCATTGCTAGAAAGTTGCTTTCTATTTTCTAGTTAATCATCCAGCTTGTTTTTACTTTCCAGTGGCCCCACAGGCTTTGCTGCTGCTCACCCAGCAGCTCCTACAAGTAACTGCCAGCAGCCAGAGCAGATGGCAGCAGCCTCAGGCAGCAAATAGGTGACTTGAAGGAGTCAGGGGACTTGTGGTGCAGTTTGGATCAAACCAGCGCTACCTAAGCCAGCAGTGAGGCAGGTAATGGTCATGCTTAAAGTGTCAAAACACTTCAGTCCATGATAAGGGCTTGGGGACCTGACTTCCATGCTCAGCTTTGTTATTGCTTTCCTACGTGACCACTGCAACGTATTTAACTGCTCTGTGCCTCAGTTTGCTTCTTAGATAAAACCCCAGCTATGTGTCATGTCTTTGGAGAGGACTCTAGGACTTTGGGACCTAGGAATGAAAGACCCGAGAATGGATTATCCATATTCTATAATTTTCCGTATTTTAAATGGATTCCCCATTCTGTCTTTAGGTCAAGACACAAAGCAAACACACAGACAGTTTCAATGGCAGTTTTGGCTGGCTGAATTTTTCAGAGAGAGGTCACTTCAGTCCTACAGCCTTAACTCGAGCCAACACCTTCTTGACCTTATGGGACCTTTTCCTGCTTGAGATCAGCAGGACCCAGCTCCCGTGCAGGAGAAAGAAGGGGAACATTTAAACTTTTAACTAGTTGTACCTTATCTCTTATTCCTTCTTGAGCAGCCCAATGAATCTAACTACAGGGTCTGCACTTCAGCAAGCAGCTCTCTTGTATTTCCACAGGACTCATGAAGCAGAAACTCTGCACAGTCCTGGGAGGACCCCTCAGCTGCAAATAGTAAGCACAGCACCCCTGAGGTGGAGGGAGCTTTGCCAGAGGACTGCAGGTGAGGATTCATCCCTCTGGATTTTGAGGTGTGAGGACTGAGTTGGCTGAGGGGAGCGCAGACACTGTGATCCATATCATCTCTGACACCGCAGTCAGCCATCTGTTCCCAGTTTATTAAGTGGTGTACTCTGCTAGGAGGATCAAGTAGCATCTGCTAGTGCATTTACATTCAAATCCTCACAGCAATTCCATCCCTCCTCCTTTTTTAATTAATCAAACCCACTTTTTGGTGAAGCCACACAGATAAAGGCTTCCTCTGTAAATGGGAGCACACGCTATGCTAATTCCATTAAATAGCTAATACATGGGAAAACAATTTAGTGCAAGTAGCAAGCTGCTCTAGCAGAGATCATTCCTGTTTAAAGGGATCACCACCTAAACCTGGCTTATGCAGCAGCACAGTTTTGCTGCTGCACCGTTGCTAATCAGCTGCTTGGGGCAAGAGTGAAGCCTCACACAATGAACTAAAGCACATGGGCTTTGGGAGCCCATCGGCAAGGGCTGGAGGGTGCTGAAGGGCTCAAGTCAGTGGCCTGGTGATTTTGGAGGCAAGATGCTGCAGAGCAAGTGAAGATCCTGCTCTTGTGGAGGGAGAGCAGTATTGAGGGTGAAAATTTTGTAACTCGCATTCTTTAATTGCAGACATTGCTGATGCATTTGCAAGGCTGCAGTGCAGAGACTGGGCAAACAGAATTCGGGTAAATGATGGCTGTTGGCTTGGTAGTACCTGTAGAGGAAATAAATATGTGCATTAAGTGATATTTAGCAATTACAGGACTGGAAACAGAATTAGTGACAATGAGCATGATTTAAAGAGTAGTGGGCCTTGTTAGGTTCAAACCAGACAGCAAGAGATGTGCTGATAAAGCAGCTCTCATGCACCCTTCTCAGTGCCTCTCTGGAAGGCACTTGCACCCCCAGGACATTTTGAGTGAACACTCTGTTCTATGAGCAGCACAGTTAAAAACCTTGTTATCTTCTACTCCCCTCTAACACCCTCTTCATGTGGCCTTGGCTTTGTCACCGATCATGTGAGTGGTCCAAATGCTTCTTCAGCAGCTGCCACCTCTCAAACCTATGCAGCATCACTGCACTGCAGGACCAGCTCTCTGCAGGCACCAACCTCTGGTTTGTCCCTGGGCAGCTGAAGGAGACTCAGAAATGTGTGGGGTGACACGAGGGTGCTGGAGATCTTCCCAAATGGGTTTTCTAATGTTGCCTTTTGTAGGACCCATGTTTTCATTCTTGAACTGAAATATCTGCTGGAGTAAAACTTGCTGGTTTTCGTTTGAGCCTTGTCCAGCAGGTGAAACCAGGCATGCAGTTTTTTTAGTATAACCCCACTGCAAACTGAATTCTGGGCAGTGCTTTCAACCAGAGCTGCCAGAATTGGTCTGGGGGACTCCAGAGGAGTTTCTGCTAGTATTTTTTGGTAAGGCAGCTCACAGCACTAGGAAACCCACCACATCTGGTGTCATCCTGTGTTTATTACCAAAAGTCCTAGTCTTTTCCATAATTAGTTTCTTGTGGCCAACTTCTTTCCTTATGAAATAACCGTAGGTTTCCATTAGTCACCGTTATGTTTGAGTTTATCCAGCAACGTGTATTTGAGGCCATTTATGTATTGAAGTAAAGAGAAAAGGATGGATTGCTTTTTAACCAAAGGCATTTAGCTTTTGAGTGTCTCTGTAAATTCAGCAAATGATAATATTAGCCAAAAGCTGTAGTAAGCAGATTAAATCCCTTGTTTGGAGCTGACTTCACACCATCCATACAGATGTCTAGGTCTTTCTGTCTTTCTGAAGATCTTTTCCTGATGAGTGTCCTGTGTGTGATAAAGGGAATACTCACATAAGAGAATATATGTAGCTGTTGCAGCTACTTCATCTGGACCTTCGCCAGACTTGTGCACCTAGAGACCAAACTTTTAGCACTTCATCATCAGAGAATGGTTTGAATTGGAAGGGACCTTAAAAATCATCTAGTTCCAACTCTCCTTCCATGGGCAGGGATACCTCCAACTAGATAAGGTTGCTCAAGGCCCCATCCAAACTGGCCTTGAACACATCCAGGGAGTGGGACACTTTCACGGAGGTGGAACACATCTTTAAAAGGAGGGAGTTTTACCACAAGAACCACAGTCCCTAAGAAAGGTCCTACCACTTGAGCAAAGGGCTCCTGGGCACAAGCCTTCTACCCGACAGAGTAAGGCATGAAGGATCTGATTCTTCCCTTGTGGGGCTCAGCCCTGGCACTCAAGTTGTGCTGATCCAACCACGTGAGTCTCAATGGCAGTTTGGGAGAGAGGGGCTGATCTTGTGGTCTCCTGTTAATTTAAAAGCAACCCTAAAACCAAAGTGGCAGTAGATGTTGTTCAGGAAAAGAAGATGCTCTCCACAGTTTCTTTATGCAGCCCCAGCATCTATCTTCAGCTGATGGATTAGGGATGACAGATGGCACATCCCTAATGTTATCTTCTGGCTTTGCCATGTCAGTATCTGTATCCTACTGTCCCTGGATTTAAAAGGTATCTTTCTGCCTCTGCCAACTTCCATGGCAGCAAGCTCGAGAGTTCATAGCCTGCTGTGCCGAGAAGGACCTTTCTGGTTCTAATGCAGTTCCCCACTGGTCAACTAGAGATCCTTGACTTCAAGTGCCATGGAATGTGGGGAGTATCAGCTCTGCCCTCACCCTAACCTCCACTTTAATGATTCTGTGAATCCCACTTATACTTCCCATACCTTTCTTTTCGGTAAAAAAGGGTAAGTGTAGAACCATGCATCTGGGCAAGAACAACCCCAGGTACCAGTATAGGTTGGGGACCGAGCTGTTGGAGAGCAGTGCAGGAGAAAGGGACCTGGGGGTCCTGGTGGCCAGCAGGATGACTATGAGCCAGCAATGTGCCCTTGTGGCCAAGAGGGCCAACAGCATCCTGGGATGGCCTAGAAGTGGGGTGGTTAGCAGATCAAGAGAGGTTCTTCTTCCCCTCTACTCTGCACTAGTGAGACCGCATCTGGAGTATTGTGTCCAGTTCTGGGCCCCTCAGTTCAAGAAGGACACAGAGCTACTGGAGGGAGCCCAGTATAAAGCAATGAGGATAATGAAGGAAGTGGAGAACCTCTCTTATGAGGAGAGGCTGAGGGATCTGGGTCTCTTGGGCTTGGAGAAGAAGAGACTGAGGGGTGACCTCATTAATGTCTATAAATACGTGAAGGGTGGGTGTCATTAGGATGGATCCAGGCTCTTCTCAATGTCATCTGGTGATAGGATGAGGGGCAATGGATGCAAGCTGGAACATAAGAGGTTCCATATAAATATGAGAAGGAACTTCTTCCCAGTGAGGGTGATGGAGCATTGGAACAGGCTGCCCAGGGGAGTTGTGGAGTCTCCTTCTTTGGAAAAGTTCAAAACCCGCCTGGACATGTTCCTGTGTGACTTGGTCTAGGTGATCCTGCTCTGGCTGGGGCATTGGACTAGATGATCTTCAAAGTCCCTTCCAATCCCTAATGTTCTGTGATTCTGTGAGATGGAGGAAGATATACACCTACACCCCTCGGTAGGGGATTGTGGCCCAGAATTTGAAGTTTAAGATATCCCTACTTTCCAACTAGATCACTGAATTAGTCAATCAGTGGAGGTTCTAGACTTTGTAGGATGCTTCCAGTTTTTCCTGATCTTTTTTTTGAGCATCTACAGTCACAGAAAATAAAATGAAAAAGAAAAGAACTACCAATACCCCCTTATTTTTTTACAGAAAACACATATTTTCTGTCAATCTTGTAAAAATAGGAGAAAAGCGCTTAAGTTCTTTCTATTAGACATTATTAATAGAATAATAACAGATTAATTTGCTCCCAAAGCAAAGATACAAAGTCTTACAAATTGGTCCTACGTTTAAATATGAAATGAGCTGGCATTTTGTCATGTCAGCTAATGAAACTGCTGGGAAAAATCTGAGGATGAAGAACAGGCAGTTAAATGGCTTCTTTGAAAACAAGAGAGGGATTTGCATATCTCTTTGTAATGATGAGTTTGCAGTTCTTTTCATCCAGGGTACCAGCCAAGTGTAAATGTAAATCTGTAGCATGTCTGAGATCCAGAGCACTCGAGGTCACTGGGATAAGGGCGTTTTACGTGACAGCTGCCAACCGCAAAGACAGGCGCCCTAGGCTGGGAAACACTGAAAAAGTAACAGGTAACCATTAGTGAACCGGTATTCCATCAAGGGGCAACAGGTGTGAGCTGGAACATAGGAGGTTCCACATCAATCCGAGAAGGAACTTCTTCCCAGTGAGGGTGACAGAGCACTGGAAGGGGCTGCCTGGGGGGTTGTGGAGTCTCCTTCACTGGAGACATTTAAAACCCGCCTGGACATGTTCCTGTGTGACTTGGTCTAGGTGGTCCTGCTGTAGGGAAAAGAGTGCTGGCACGGCACAGTATCATACTCTAGTGCTCCAGATAAACCAATAGCAGAGTCTGCCTGCACTAGGGACAAACAGGCACAGGACAGCTGACAACTCTGAGACTTAAAGTGCTGACAAAAAGAAATCCAGTGGAAGATGATCGTATCTAGGATGATGCAGTGGCTTGTCATGGCTAATGCAGCAGGAGCAAGGCTGGGGACAAATCCCAAATCCAAAGCCCCGTCCCCTGAACTCTTCACCTTTGCAGTTTCAGGAGAGATTTGCTGGCACCTTTGTGCCTCAGGTATAAAAATCCTCTGTCTTAGTGTCACAGCAGTATTAATTCCTGAGATACGTTTTCATCCAGCCATGCAGCTGATGGATATTATGTGCCTTCACGAGTTCGCCTTGCTAATCTTTCATGGTTTCCTAGGCAATGAAAAGCGAATGTACAATGGACCACAGATTTTAATTTAGTTTGTATTCAACGGTAATGGAAGTGCCTATATTGGCAATAAAAGAAATAACGTCGAATCAGGACAGTAAATAAGACACATAAGAAAGTCAGCCAGGAGTGATGGACAGAAAACATAACTTTTATCTCATTTTTAATATGGGATTGAAAACAACCAGTCATTGAAACAAAACACAGAGCAGCCCCTGCCCAAACAAACAGAACTCTCTCCACTGTGCAGAAAAAACCCCTGATTGTTTTAAGGTCCTTCCAAGGCACAGTTTGGCTTCTGGTTTTTCCATTTTCCTGGAAGAGGTTTGGAAGCTGGATGCATCATTTGAACTTTTTTTTTAATGCAAGTTCCACTTTCCTCAGAGAAAGTGCTGAGCTTTAAACCAGTGGTCTCAATGAAAACTCCTGACTTTGTGTTCCCTCTTCCTCCCAGAATCCCAGAACATTAGGGATTGGAAGGGATCTCGAAAGATCATCTAGTCCAATCCCCCTGCCACGGCAGGATCACCTAGACCTCTGCTGATAGCCCTACCCACTCCCCAGGTGGTTTGGTAGAGAAGGCTTTGGATAAGGAAATCACATAATCTCAGGAGTTTGACTCTCAAGGTGGGTTTTACAGAAGAGTTTGTGCCAAGTTCAGTTCGTGTTTGCTGTCAAGTATGAACAGGCTGCCCAGGGGGGTTGTGGAGTCTCCTTCTCTGGAGACATTTAAAACCCTCCTGGACATGTTCCTATGCAACTAGATCTAGGGGATCCTTCTCGGGCAAAGGGATTGGACTGGGTGATCTTTCAAATCACAAAACATCAGGGATTGGAAGGGACCTGGAATCCTTCCTGCCAACACGCCTGGCCATGTTCCTGTGTGACTTGGTCTAGGTGATCCTGCTGTGGGACTGGACTGGATGATCTTTTGAGGTCCCTTCCAATCCCTAATGTTCTGTGATTCCATGCAACCTTACGATCCTCAATCCTTTAAGGCTGCTCTTAAACCAATGTTCTTCCACTAACCCAGACAGCAATGCTGCTGATTTATCCAGGGGGAAAAATAAAGCAAATTAAAAGACTTGGGATGTGACCTTGGGATTTTGGAAACGACCCAAAATCTGTGTAAAGGTCACAAGTAATTGCACTTGGTCGGACCGTGTCGTAGTTGGCATTTTGTGGTGCATTTGAGCAGTGCCTGCTGCCGCAGTGCGCACGGTGCCGACCTGACACAAACTAAAGATGTTTTACACTTACTTCCAAAGTCAGTGATTTGCACTGATCCCTTTTTAAGAACCGCTGTGCATTGACTACTGGGAGTGGCTGTTTCACGTTCCAAGCTGTGAAACCATACAGTTATTTGTGTGAATTAGCAAAGTCCAGCGTATTCGCAGAGGGTGAGGTTCGTTGGGCTGGCAGCTATAGCGACGTGCCAAACTATCTGATCTGTATGAAGAGCCACAGATGTTCAGCCTCAGAGCTGCACAGAGGTCTTGTCCCTCATGGCTTGTCACACAGACGAGCGCCAGCCACTCCATCACACATCCGAGCCCGTCCCCATCATCATCTTCCCTGGAAGGAAGTATCACAAACACGTCCATGAAGACCTCCCAGATGTAATTATTAAGCTGTGCTGAAGCAGGGACCCCTTGGCATTTTTACCCATGCCAGCATCGCAGGGAGCGCAGTCCCGGTCTCTCTGAACGAACCGTTTGGCTCAGCAGCGGCTGTGGTCTCCAGCTAATTTGCTGCCAGCAGAGTAGAGCAGAGGCTTCTTGCCTGCTGCCAACTGTGCCTGCTGGCATGAAAACCCCATCCTGAAAAAAATGCACACACATCAAAAGGGGGAACGAGATGGTAGTGGGGTAATATTGTGAAGAATTTTCCTTGTATGCTCAGTTGTGAGCCAGATAGTCAATCAACCTTTACTGATCCTTGGGAAACTCCAGGTGAGTGCACAACTGACAATAGCTGGTGCTGACAAGCCAAGTCAATGAGTCCTAACCATCTGTATGAGCTGTGGAAGAGAAATCCTCCAGCTTCAGAAGCAGTTTTCTGTAGCACGGTCTCAGCAGGACCTTCTTTAAACGCTGGCAGACATTCAGACTGAGTCTGAGTATGCAAAAGGCATCGCTGCACCTGGCATGTCAAATCAACCCATTCTCAACAGAGAAAAAAGACTCTGGTTACACAATTTGAAAGCAGTGTCTAAAACAGATTAGCACAGGGTAGCTTAATAACAACCGGAATACACTTTTTTTCCTTTGCTGCTGACATTTGCTGAAGGATTGTTCTGCTTTCCAGTGGCTTTTATGGCACAAGTAGAAAAGCTCATTCTGTGACAAATACTTGGATGCTGTACTGAGCTGGATGACTACTACAAATTCCTTCACTGTGTGTTATACCTCTAAATCTCTAAGGAATCCTCTGGCTTTCGAGCCATCCATTTTGTATTCCAGGCAGCACATACAGAGATATACAAACGCAGGGAGTTTTCTTCGGGATATTTTCTTCCATGTTTAGCCTGGGTCCCTAAGGAGATCCTCACGTTTTGGGCGAGAGTGGGAGGCTTTTGCGTGTACATCTGTCCTTCTGTGCTTCCGTCTCAAAATTCCCGTTGTCTGATCTGTTTTCTCAGGCAAGCAAGCGAGTAAAATTGCAGTGGCACTATCATCTTATTAGACACTAGAGAATCCACAGCAGCCAGCAGCATTATAAGCGCCTTAAGGATCCAGAATGCTGAAAAAGCTTTACTGGGAGGCGTGCAATTTCTCAAGCTCCAAAAATCCACACAGGGCATAGTGACCTGGGAGAAACCAGCTTTGAAACTAAACACACGAAGCATCAACGAGGAGACACACCTCAGGCTAGGTCCTTAACCAGTGAGTCTGGGGGACAGGTCAGTGGTTGCAGGGAGTTAAATGGAAGGGAAAGAAAAGATGCTTTGGTCCTTAGTGTTCAGAAATCAGTATTGATAGGGACTTACAAGAGCCTAGGTGGAGACAGGGTGCTCAGGACTCCTCTGTAAGCACAGAAACACCCGGCTCCAGGAGTTTGTCTGTGCTAGAAAGTGTTGCAAGCAATCAATGTATTTTAATAGACCTAACTTAGGAGATGGTAACTACAAGCAGAAAACAATAGATGCAGATGACAGGGAACCTCAGTGGAATTGAGGCAGAATTAGTTAATCAGCAACACAAAGCCAGAGGAATCAGAATTTATTAGTTTTCATGCTCAGCAACCTGCTTGGTTTTCTCATTTGTCCTGTGGCTTCCCCTATGCTGGAATGAGTAGAGAGAACCCAGGTTTGCACGGCTCTTCCTCCTGTTGGGACAAAATCAAACTACATGGAGGGAGCTTCAGTGTCCACCAGCGCTTGGGCGCCTTGGTGGAGCAGGAGCATGGGGCTCGTGGTGCGTAGCGTAGCATCTTCTCAGGAGCAGAGCGCATCCTCAGCGCTAACCACAGGAGCTGTATGAAACCCAAGTGAAGAACTACTGCTTATTCACAGTAAATTCACAGTCTGTCAGGAAGGGGTTTTAAAGTTTATTAGAAGGAAAATGGATCACAAGTTGTCTTTTGTTATATCCTGTCCCTAACAAAGCAGAATAGAAGTTAATCCCTAAAGTGTCCGGTATAGGAGGAGTAAGGTTTATTTATTTCCTTTCATACCCTCTGCTGTCACAGGTCTGACTTCTGATTTCTTTTCCCGGTTTCATCCATCATTATTGGTGGATTGGAAGATAAAAATCTAATAATCTCTCTTGATACTTTCCTTCTCCACCGTCTGCTTCAGTGTAAGTACTTTCCATCAAGAAAATACCAAATCCTCACCCCGTGCCTGCAAGGAGTCTCACCTACAAGACAGTCAATTGGAACTCTGTGCATGGCGGCATAGAAAGGGATTTAGGAGGTGGTAGGCATCGATTGATGCTACACAGAGCCTCATCCAGCCCTGCTGGATCAGTGCCCACTCTGGCCTCCCCATACTGACCCGAAGAGCTTTAGTGTCTCCCTTAGTAAGACTCTCCTGATAAGCTCTGCTAAGGTAGTCAATATGTACCAAAGAGTAGTTGAGCCTCTGCAGGTGGGACTGGAGGGTTAGCTAGTTTAGCGATCCTGTCAGCGGTCCACTCCCATATCTCTCTCTGGAGAGTGAGCTAAGGTCGGATAACCTGACGCTAACACCGGCACGCCGGGAGAGAACTTTTCGTATCCTTGGATTATTCATTTATGACCCTGGAAATAGCAGTAGGAAGGGAAATTTGTATGAAACACAGAATCACAGAACATTAGGGATTGGAAGGGACCTCGAAAGACCATCTATTCCAATTCCCCTGCCAGAGCAGGATCACCTAGACCTAGTCGCACAGGAACATATACAGATGGGTTTTAAACATCTCCAGAGAAGGAGACTCCACAACCCCCCCGGGCAGCCCCTTCCAGTGCTCTGAACTATCATGGATTAAGTGAGTGCATTTAGAATTACCCTCGTTCATGTGCACGTGCCAATGCTCGACTACACAGACATTTCTACTTAAATCTATATATCTCTGTATTCCGCAGACCAAGCACAAAGGATACAAAAGCAGAACTCACACCCTATTCCCTGTTATCTGTGGGGCTGCTCAGGAGCGAGGAGGTAGCAATATTTTAATTATTTTCTGTAAAAACTGCACAATAACAAAAGCTATTGTGGGCCGATGAATAACTTCAAACTAATTATCAATCTGGATATGATATGAAGAAAGGCTTTTCAGAGCTTAATCAGAATAAAAGTTAATAAGACTGAAAATTTAAAGAGAAGTAAGATACTAAAACAATTTCTTGAAAAAGACAGAAAAATAGAACTTAGGGAGGATTCAGGAGACCTGAATTGGTTTATAAGAGTCTGGGTTGTGTCTAGGTGTTTGTAAACTTCATCCCATGAGCTTTAGGCACAAGGGTCTCCTTCTCTGGAGACGTTTAAAACCCTCCTGGATATGTTCCTGTGCAACTTGATCTAGGTGGTCCTGCTCCGGCAGGGGGATTGGACTAGATGGTCTTTCGAGGTCCCTTCTTAATGATTTTATGATTCTGTGACTCAGGGGTTAGTTTCGGGTCTGGTGCTGTTTAACATCTTTGTTGGTGACAGGGGCAGTGCCGCTGAGTGTCCTCTCAGCAAGTCTGCTGGTGACACCAAGCTGTGTGGTATGGTCAGGGAGGCCATCCAGAGGGACCTTTACAGGCTTGAGGAGTGGGCCCATGGAAGCTGCATGAGGTTCGAGATTTTCAAGCGCAGGGTCCTACGTCCGGGCTGGGGCAACCTCAAGCACAAATACGTGCTGGGTGGTGAACACCTTGAGAGCAGCTCTGAGGATAAGGATCTGGAGGTGTTGGTAGATGAGATGCTCAAGATGAGTTGACAGTGTGTGAGGGCAGCCCAGAAGACCAACCCTATCCTGGGCTGGATCAAAAGAAGTGTCACCAGTAGGACAAGGGAGGTGATTCTCCCCTCTACTCTGCTCTTGTGAGACCTCAGCTGGAGCACTGTGTCCAGTTCTGGGGCCCTCAATACAAAAAGGACATGGAACTGTTGGAGCGAGTCCAGAGGAGGCCACAAGGATGATCAGAGGGCTGGAGCAGCTCTGCTGTGAGGATGGGAGGGAGGGGCTGAGGGAAAGGGAGCTGTTCAGCCTGTGAAAGAAAAGGCTGCATGGGGATCTTACAGCAACCTTCCAGTACCCGAAGAGGCTACAGAAAAGCTGTAGAGAGAGCTTTTATGAGGGATTGTAGTGACAGGACAAGGAAGGATGGGTTTAAACAGAAAGAGGGTAGAGTTAGGTGAGATCTGAGGATGAAATTCCTCACTATGAGGTTGCTGAGGTACTAGAAGAGGCTGCACCAAGTCGTGGATGTCCCTTCCCTGGATGTGCTCAAGGCCAGTTTTGGATGGGACTCTGGGCAACCTGGTCTGGTGAAAGGTGGGGGGGTTGGAACTAGATGATCTCTGTACTCTATGATCCTGTGACTTCAGCTCCTGGTCCTGTGTCTGGTTCTCCTAGCTCGTTCTCAGCCCAATCATTGTTTTAACCCTCTATAAGAAATATTATCCCATTTCAGTACTGGTAACGCACCAGACCAATCAGTAGGGTGAACCAAGCGTCCACTTCAACATCTGTGATTCACAGCTGGGTGCTGTAGCCACAGTTCACATGTGTTCCCTAGCAGCCTGTGTGGTGTGCAGAGGCAGAGCTGAATTCCAAGTGAGACTGGCAGTGACACTGCAGTAAATCTTCCAGTTCAGCCAAGCTGTGGATCACACCCCATATGGGATGGCAAAGTCCAGTGCTCTCTGGAAAGGGGTTGTGGAGTCTCCTTCTCTGGAGATGCTCCTGTGCAACTTAGTCTAGGTGGTCCTGCTTTGGCAGGGGATTGGACTAGATGATCTTTCGAGGTCCCTTCCAATCCCTAATGAGTCTATGATTCTGTGAAAGCTGTGAATAAGCACTTAGCACTCACTGGAGGTGATGGGAGTTGAGCATATCCTTAAAATGAGTCACATTGGAAATGAGCTTGTTCAAAGTCAGGAAATTCATTCACAGGGAGAAGAGCAGTGCAGCTTTTGCTCCCCCCATTCTGGACCTAAAGAGACAAAGCAGGAGGCAGTTTGGTTCCTCTCAGGGCCAGCGTGTCTGAGCACGACTGCAGCTTTCCCCCAGCTTCTTAGTGCCCGCAGCGTGCCCTGTGCTGGTACCCAGTGCACTCATCAACAGCCAGGCACCAGTTTCTGGTACTTCCTGAAGCACAACCACAGAAGTTAAGTTGCTAAGCCCATGTGATTGCTTCCAGACCGACTTTAGAAAAGTGGAAAAATTAGGTTTTGCTGACTGCAACCCCTCCTGAATCAGCACAGGCAAAAGCTAAGGGAGCTCCAGCTGCTGTTCTGGGTGTTACGATCCTGGTTCCCTTCTCAGTTCTGCCTAACAGCCAGCTGAAACCAAGGTGGGGAAATGGTTTTCAGGGTGATTTTTGGGGTTTCTTAAGAAAAGGATACTGGAAATAGCATCTGTGGAGTCACTAGTATTGCTCTTGGAGAAAACACCTATTCAGCAGGGATAAGGGTATAGAGTCCCTCCCGAGGTACTGGGGAAGGGCAGCTCAATAAAGTGTTTGTACCTAGTGTGTAATTTGAAATATATCAGCATCCCAGCAGTACCACGAGAGCACAAATGTCTCAATAGACTTGTTATCATTGCCTGGAGTTGCAAAAGGCAGCTTTCACGCAGACTAAATTGCATTTCCTGTTGATTAGCAGCATTTTTTTTCTCTGTAGCTGAAAAAGTGAAAAAAGGAATCGGGGTTATAGATAACTTACTTTAAAAGAACTTCTGCCTCTCTGTTAAATTGAATGCCGTGAGCTCAAAATGCAAAGTGGAAGAATCTATTACAGCTCAGCTTGATTCCAGGGGTAAAGAATTAACATTAGAGTATAGGCAGCACCTTGATTTCAGATGGACTGAATTAATCACTAAGTAATCATTGAAGTAATTAAGGATCTAGTAAATTGTCAGAGCTGCAGCCCAGTCCCTCTGTGGGTAGTATCCAGGCTATTCTGTATGGCTGCATGATCCAGTCCCTTGTTCATTTAAACATCTGCTGGTTTATCAGGCTTTGCTCATGTCCTGGAGAAAGGCTGTGCTTGTGCTCCCAGACCCATAACCAGCTGGTCTGACTCCCATCTACACCCAGTTGCATTCCCATCGCTCACTGATGGAGCTCAGTGGGAGCTCTGGCTTGGTGTTTCTCTCTCTGGGATACCTGTCGAGGAAAGTACGTATCTGAGATGTCAAAAATGGGATCCCAGTGTCTCACTCACGTGTTTACTAAACTGTGTAGCAACACTCAGGTGCAGTCAAAGCGATAAGGTGCTAATATTAGGTCTCTGCTTCAGCAACTACCTGTGGCTTTTTTCAGGCTTAGAGCCCGTGTTACAGCCTCTTCTTTTCCCTTCATCCTACCTTGAATGTTTGTGAAGCAGCCAGACCCACCAGGGACATGAGCAGTGTTCCTCCCACCCCTGCACGGGCAGCCAGGACGAGCTGTTTGGTGGCTCTGAGCAACCCCTGCCTGCTCACACAGGTGTGTCAGGCTGCTTGGATGCCATCCACTCAGGGACACTGTTGCTGCTGAAGCCACAGCAGACAAACACAGCGACCTCAAAGTCACAAAAGAGTTTCAAGCATTATTTAAATTACAGAGTTTGAGAACTTTGGGGGGGGGTCTTTCTGCAGTAGTAGCACAGGAGGCAGAAATCACAGAATCACAGAACATTAGGGATTGGAAGGGACCTCGAAAGATCATACAGTCCAATCCCCCTGCCACAGCAGGACCACCTGGACCCAGTTGCACAGGAACGTGTCCAGGCAGGTTTTAAACATCTCCAGAGAAGGAGACTCCACAACCCCCCTGGGCAGCCCCTTCC
>JAOXOE010000848.1:8884153-8912653 GCA_028565055.1 Phoeniculus purpureus | reverse complement strand
GGGAGGGATCCTCCAGCCTTCTGCCCAAAATCATTTGATTTAAATGAAAGATCAACTATCTGCTTACATGAGTGGCTGATTACCTGGAGGCTGCTCAGTCAGACTGCTGAGTTTGCTATAAATGTTTACCTGAGAGAAGCTGACTAAAAGCTGAGAGCAGGAAGTAGCCACTCAAAAAGAGGAATACTTTAAGTTTTAAATAAGGTCATCAACAAAGGTCACAGATTTAGACTAATTTTGCAGGACTCCACATATGATAAATGATCCTCTTTACTGTTTCAGAAACAGCCTTTCTTATGTATTTTTCATTTATTTCTTTGCATATTTTACTCATTAAGCTAGATTAGCTAATGCTGAGGCCACCTTTAAGGACCTTTTATAGTTCTAGATAAGAAGGGAATCTCACCTTTAATAGACTCATAGAAACATTTAGGTTGGAGAAGACCTTTAAAATCATCAAGTCCAAATATTAACTTAACTCTATCAAGCCCACTGCCAAACCATGTCCTTAAGTTCCATATCCACACAACTTTTTAAAAACATCCTGGGATGGCAGTTCAACCAGCTCCCTGTTCCAGCATTTGATAACCCTTTCAGTGAAGTCTTCCCGAATGCCCAACCTGAACTTTGCCTTGGTCAACTTGAGGCCATTTGCTCTTGTTCAATCACTTGTTACTTGTGAGAAAATACCAGCACCTACTTGTCTACAACACCCTTTCAGGTAGCACCTCAATCTATCATTCACTAAATCTCTTTGATGCCAGGAAATAGAACATTCACTGGGAGGGGAAGCTCTGAACCCTTCACCCACTATTTTAACATACATTCTAAAGAAATCCTGAAAATTAACATCATTAAAATAAGCAATAAAAACGGACACCTACCTGTCTCCATTTGCAGAGTCAGAAGACAATCTAGATTATTTCTATGCAGTCAACTGTGTCAAAACAAAGTGATCAGAGTATAAGAAGGAAAAAGATTGCTGACCCAGCAATGAGTTAATTCACACAGAATCACAGAACATTAGGGATTGGAAGGGACCTCAAAAGATCATCTAGTCCAATGCCCTTGCCTGAGCAGGATCACCTAGACCAAGTCGTACAGGAATAGGTCCAGGCGGGTTTTAAATATCTCCAGAGAAGGAGACTCAAAACCCTCCCTGGGCAGCCGATTCCAGTGCTCTGTCACCCTCACTGGGAAGAAGTTCCTTCTGATATTTATATGGAACCTCCTGTGTTGCAGCTTACACCCATTGCCCCTTGTCCTATCACTAGATGCCACTGGGAAGCTCCTGACACCCACCTTTTGCATATTTATAGACATTAATGAGGTCACCTTTCAGTTTTCTCTTCTCCAAGCTAAAGAGCCTTTAAAGCTCCCTCAGCCTTTCCTCATAAGGGATGTGTTCCACTTCCTTCATCAACCTCATTGCTCCACGCTGGACTCTCTCCAGCAGCTCTGTGTCTGATGCAAATAACGATTTTCTTCAGGATTTTACACTGCTTAATACATTTACCTCTCCTCGTGCATCAGCTTTGTTGTTCAACTCATCTTTCCCCTCATCCTTGTCACTCTGTGACTGCCTGACCTCCCCCTCCCTTTGAGTCCTCAGCTGCTGCCATTGAACTCCTCTTGCTCAAGTTTGTCTAGGAAGCCAGATAAATATTTTATTTTTTCAGAAATTTTCCCCTGGGAGGAGTAACACATGATTTCAGAGGAGCTCTGGAAAGATCAGCAGTTGAAGAGCGCTGCATATTTTATGTGAATTTTAAACAGTGTCCCTGCTCTGTGCAGGGAAGATGACTCAATCATTTGTATAACTTAGCTGAAGGGTGTCACGTCTGTATCGTATGCAAAGATAACCTCCTTACAGCAGAGAGTAAAAGCTGGGTCTGTGTCTGAAAGTCTACCCACATTTGGGTTACTGGCAATTCTACCTTATGCTAATAGACAAGCATCAAGAGCAGAGTAAATACAGCCTCATCTTTGCTTGCTTAAAGCTTCACAGCGTCTGGATGAGCATTTACAAGAAGCCTTTCTGAGCTTTTCTTCTCAGCACTACAGAGAACAAAGGACTATGAATAAATTCCCCTTTACTTGGTGGTTTACTGAGTTGAGATATTAAGGCTTATCAAGTCTTCACTATCTTTTCTAAAATACACATCAAAGCCTTATTGTAGCAATCTCAGATCAGAGGAAACAGGCAGGGAAGTAATCGTGTGAGGAGGAGAACATGACAGTCCACTTGAATGTCCTGTGATGAATCGGAAAAAGACAAGGCTGCTTTTATTTGGGAACTTTGCATTAGTAATGTAATTGGGCACTTAAGGTGAAGTTGTCTTATGTTTTCTAAACCACATCTAATTTGTTTTGTTTGTGCCAACAGACACGGAGGGAGTCTGTTTAGGAAGCGGAGGAGATTTTCCTCTGCTGTGTCAACCTAACTTTGAAATATTTACCTTTGAAATATTAGCTCCAAAGAAGCTACTTCAGATTTTGGAGCAATGCAGTCACCTTAGGACTGCATTATGTCCATGTTAAAAACATCTCATTTTTGTTGTGTCAGAGCAAATTGTTCAGACAAGAGTTGGGGTGTTTCTGGAACCTCAGCTGAGTTTTGTCCTGATGTGGTGCTCAGGGTTAATCACAGAACATGAGGGATTGGAAGGGACCTTGAAAGATCATCTAGTCCAATCCTCCCACCACAGCAGGATCACCTAGGTCTAGTCACACATGAACATATCCAGGTGGGTTCTAAATGTCTCCAGAGAAGGAGACTCCTTCTCATATTGATGTGGAACCTCCTAGCTCACACCCATTGCCCCTTGTCCCATCATCAGATGCCACTGAGCAGAGCCTGGCTCCATCCTCCCGACACCCACCCTTCACATATTTATAAACGTTATAAATAGGTCACCCCTCAGTCTCCTTTTTTTCAAGATAAAGAGAAGATAAAGAGACCCAGCTCCCTCAGCCTTTTTCCTAGCTAGGACTTCTAAAAATAAATCCAGTGAAGCCTGTAAGATGTTCTGCTAATGTAATAATAGGACAGAATAAATGCTCATTTTAGAGTTTTAAATTATATTGTAAAATAGAGCCATTTTTTCTAAGAATTTAAAATAGTAATCCAGTATACAAAGAGTATTTTAATAAACTTTTGGAAATATTATTTCCCAGTATACTTACTGCATAAGGGCTGTATGTGAATGGGCATTCCTGAAACAATGACCGTGGTTTGTGTTTGCATCTAAGTCTGTGTAGACACACAGCAGCGTGACTGAAATCAATAAATGCGATTCACTTCATTATTGCCATTGTCATTGCAGATTTCCATCAGTGTAACACATGAGATGATTGAATTTAGTGGTGACTGTAATTAGGTCCTCTTTGTTTTGTGATAATATCCTTTATTAGAAACTGAAAGCAGTTCATTCTTATTCAAAAAATAAGAATCATTTTTTAAAAGAAGGAATAGCAGGATCAGGGAAAGAGGAGAAAGGATTTCTTTGGGTTCGTATTTGATCTCTATGCAACAGAATGCCATGCAAGCATTTATGTTTGAGGCATGAAAGCTAATGCAGAAGGACACATGCATATCACAGAAACGTGCTCAGAGCTGGGTCTGGAGCTTGCAAACCATGTAGTGGATGTGGGAGCAAAACACTGCAGGACTGTTGTCTAAGTGCAATAGTTGCAATGCTTAACCCCCTTTTCTGCCTTTACCTTATCCTCCCCCAGTTCAGTTTGTGCTGTAGTCAGTGGAGCCCAGCTCCTGTAGGCTAGCCCTCTCCATATCTGGCCTCTGTTAACTTAATATCCATGAACTGTGACTGATCATTGATCAAACAAATTGATTTCATCATTGTTCCACTTCCTGCATGTAAAATGAGGTGTAGCTATATTAATGAAGAACACATCACAAAAACATTTCAAAAGCAGCAAAAGAAGAGAGAATAATGCAAATTAAATTATTTTGAAATGGTTGTTCTGGTTCTTGAAACCTGAAAAATGGTTATTTTCAAAATAATGTTGAAATTATTTGTAATGAATAATTTTGAATTTCAATTATTTTGAAATTATTTTGGATTTTGAAATTATTTTGAAATTATTTTGAAATGGTTGTTCTGGTTCTAATTAGACAATGGCACAAGTGGAGAAAAATGATGAATCATAGAATCATTAGGGATTTGAAGGGACCTCGAAAGATCTTCTAGTCCAATCCCCCTGCCAGAGCAGGACCTCATAGACCAAATTCACAGAATCATAGATGAGAGTTGAAATGCTTACTGAAAAATAAGAGCAGCAAGAAAACCACACAGTCCCAAGAAAACCCACATCTTGCTGTGGAGAGAAATATCCTGAATAAATGATACCAGACGGTTGGCCAGCAAGGCTGACCCGACAATGCGATGTTATTTACCTTTCCTGTATTATCTGAGATAACTGCAGTAATTGCAGAGTTCACTTTCACCCAAAGACTGGAAATGGCTTGACAAACCGTTTAATCTGGCTGAAATGACGTGTTCCTCACACAGTAACAAAGAGGTTTAGGCAAGCAGTGTTTATTTCATCAGAAATTTGTAAAGAGAGCATTTTGTTTAGCTGCCAGATGGATGCAATAAAGAATTCATCATTTGCTAGATGATAAGGTTCTACAGGATGTGCTGCCTGAGTCCAATATTCAGGGTTAGATACTCTTTTTCAGACCAGCGTGGTCCCAGAGAGAACCGAATCCTCAAGTGGGCAGAATCAGAAAATATGTAATCACGGCGATACTGAGAACAGGTCCTCTGGTTCTTGTTCATCCCAGTGTACTGGTTCACACACTGAAAACATCTGAGCAGGTGTTTCACAAGGTTAAACAACATGGGTTCCTTTTCAGCTTATTGTGGAATGATGCTCTGTTTAGAAAAAAGCTTTTCCCCTGTTGTAATAGGTGAATTTTGTTTGAGAATTTACTCGAGTGAAGCAGTGAGTCGGGTGAGAGCAGATCAGTTGCAGATGAAGTGAAGGAGGTGGTGGTCATACGGCTAATAGCCTTTCTGGCCTGTCTTGGAGCTTTTTGTAATTGTGGGTAGATCTAGAACTAGAACTTATTGAGAGGTGCACCACGGTGGAGACTTGTAGGGTGAAAATGGGGAACTATAGCCAAAGGTAGAGAATCACGTTACCTAAGAGAGAAAACTACTTCTGGTGCAAGTGAAGGAAAGTAAGTCTCTTACAGAGGGAGACGAGCAAAATGAGAACTTCTCCTCCTGCTTGCACCTCTGTCTTCCTTCTGTGCCTGTGCTTCCTGTGCTTTGGACTTCATCCGTATCCGTACCGGGATTGTTTGGTGTGTTAGTCAGCCACTGTGAAGGACTGCAGCATGAGGAAGCTGCTTCGATATCAAAATAAGCTTCTAGCATCAAAACCTTACTAAGTAACTGAGAAGCCTTTGGGCCAGTGATACTTTGTGAGTGGGCAAGGGAAAGAAAGCATCAGCTGAACTCATCAGTTTCAGCACTATATCCACTCGTGGTGGCACTGTGTGTAAACGTAGTAGTCATAGCCCCCCACCACGTGCTTTCTTCTTCCCCAGTTTTGCACATTTAAATTAAAATATAACTTCCATCAGCACAGGTCACTGAAAGGTATTTCTCTTATTTCCTTTGAGGTAGTTTTAAATTAGCACTATTTAATCTAGGTTTTTCTTTTTCGATCTTCCTTCCTGAGAAGCACCATTTTACTGTGAGTACTGCTGGTGATTTACGAGGCAGCCTTTCTGTCACCGACAGACAGCTGGGGAGAGCAGGCAATTGTCTATTGGATTTGAAAGACGAACTATGAAACAAGTGCTGGTTAATCCTTGAGCTTCCAATCTCACCTCTGCTCAATCGTTAGACGTCAGCAAGTTAAAATATATAATACGGGCACATTAAACAAATTTGTCGAGCAAGCCCTGTTGACTAGTAAAAGGACAAGTTCTTCCTTACACAAATCAAACCCTGAACACATAACAAGCATCGAGGACCTTGGGAAGAATTGGATGAGAGCAGGAATTTATTCATTTTTGTCTGCTTGGGGGACAAGTAAAGCAGCGCTGTGACTTCAGTGGGAGCTACTACATCCAGTTCTGGAATACAAGGACGTAGGAGTGAGTCCAGCTGAGACCACCGGGATGATCAGGGGACTCCTGTGAGGACAGGTTGAGAGAATTTGGGCTTCTGAGCCTGGAGAAAGGAAGACTATGGGCAAGAGATGACCTGATAACAGACTTCCAGTACCTGAAGGGGCTGCAGGAAAGATGGAGAGGGGCAGTTTAAGAGGAACTCTAGTGACATGACAAGGAGGATGGTTGCAAACTGAAGAGGGCAGATCCAGATCAGATCTTAGGAAGCAATTTCTCATTGTGAGAGTGCTGAGGCACTGGAACAGGTTGCCTAGGGAGGCTGTGGATGCCCCCTCCCTGGAAGTGTTCAAGATCAGGTTGGATGGAGCTTTGGGTAACGTGGTCTGGTGAGAGCTGTCCCTGCCTATGGCAAAAGGGTCAGAACTAGAGGATCTCTCAGGTCCCTTCTAGCATAAACCATTCTATGATTCTACACTTAGGTGTTACTGATTTATATGCTTTATCTTAGAGGGGAAAAGTAGAGGAAGATAACAGATGTTAGTGGTTAATTTTGAAGAGGAGCATCTGATGGATCAGAGCATAAAGGGGGTGAGTTTTAAGACATGGAATTCAGACATGAAGTTTTGATACCTACTGGACTTGGTGCACAAATGATTATAGAGTTGTGATGTTGTTGTAGGTTCAAAAGTTTTGTGGAGATTGAAGATCTCTTTGAAATGTCCTCATTGGTGGAAATACAAAGCCTTAAGCAAAATTATTCTTGAGAAATTCTGTGATTTCTTAAACAGCTGAGTTTGCATTAGTGACAGTGAAGACAGTGACTGGGAGCTTAGAGCTCTCAACAGTGAGGAGTGAATGTGACCTCCTGTATCCCCGAAAAATTTAAGGCTCAAACTCCAGCTACCTTTTCAAGTGGATGGAATTTGAGCCAAGTCTGGAATATCAGTTTCTCTGAGCTGAAGTAAAAAAAGGTGATTGGGTAGTTTAACTGGTTTCGTATTTACTCACAAGTTCAGGTCTTAAACCCTTTAAGTGAAACTGGAACAGCTTGATGGTGCTGCAGGAAACCTAAATGAAATGTGTTGATTTGACCGACTTAAGCGTGAAATTCTGTTTCTTAAGGGTTCTAAATAAAATCTGAGGCTCACAGAAAAGGAAGAAAATTCTCGTATGAGTTGGCACAAAGCAAAAGCAAATTTTACCTATATTAATACACATTCTCTTCTAGTTATTTATCCATGTTAAAGCCCACTTGGTATTAGTTTTATTTCGGGAAAAGAGAACAAGAAAAGTGCTAAAATTGCATAAATCTGGAAATTAAGATTGTGTTATATAGTTAATGGTGTCTTTTGCATTCTGCTTTGAACCAGGTCAGTACAGTCTTTCACACACACACGATTCAATTCACAATAGGTCTCTGACTAGCCAAATTCTAGCATCCCATTTCCCAGCCACGTCAGCTTGAATGGCTGGTGCTTAGACAGACTGTGCAAGGACTCACTGCCCTTGGCAATGTGGTGTCTCCACTTTTCATATAGATGAACACCTTTTTTTTAGGTGTTTTGAATGAAAACAGGCTCTCCTGCAAAACCAGGCTTCTCCCCAAAGTTCTAAAGTTTTCTTGGCACTTCTGCGTTTCTTGGTTGCCGTTTTAAGAAACATTTGGGACAGTGAATATTGATTGACTGCATTTGCTTTTTACTTCATCTTCCTGCTCAGAGTAATGACACTCTACAGTGGCTGGTAACTGATGAGTGACATCAAATAAGGTAACTGTGGGGTTTAGAGAATCGATGGCATTATTGAGTTTCACCTGTTACCCCTCTTACTTCTCCGAGAGCAAAAGAGGGGGATATCTGTGCACCTGACACATTGGAAGAAGATTAATATTCTGAAGCGGCATGAAAATTCTCCTTTCTAGCCAAAAGCTGTGCTCCTTCTAGCTCAGAAGGTTTTCAGAAGGCTTGAGTTATGTTTGATATTTAGCCTCTGGATGAAATCTAACTGTAATGAAATCGGGGGCATTACTTCAAATGCGTTGAATCCAGGCTTCCACAAAGTGGTTCTCCACTGCTATAAAACACTTTCTCCCTCCTATGACAAAAGGAAGCAAGAAGATTATGTCTGACAGTGAAATATTTATTAACATCCCTGTTCATCTTTAACACTGTGCTCTGCTAGCACACTACTAATTAACAAGCAACCAATTTCATGTTTCTGGGCAAAGCAGAGGAGAAAGGGGAGGGGGAGAAATCATAATCCCAATATTGTATGAAAACATAGAAATGTTTTCAACTTTTGATGATCTCATTGTTCCTGCTAGTGTTTACAGGCTGCAAAAACCTCTCTTCACCCAAACTCCATTTAACATTTCTATTAACATTTAACACGAGGGCAGACACTGACCTACTTTTCCAGCTTCAGCTTTATGAGCTGCTCTGTGGCAGCCCAGCTCTGCTGCCCAGGATGGAGACAGTGCTTCCTTCCATCCTCCTCCTCACTCTGCCCCACGTTCAGATCTGACATCTCACTCACCAACTCAGTCAGCTGGTCCCACAATCAATCTTTGCGGGTTTTAGTTGAAATATTGCTGAGCTGAGTCACCCAAAGGAATGGGTGGCAAGCAGCAACTGGGAGAGGCAGAAAGCCCTCAGATGGGAGGGTGGGTTTTCTGTTGAGGGAAGTGGAAGTAGCTCTGGCAAGGGGATTGGACTAGATGATCTTTTGAGGTCCCTTCCAAACCCTATTGTCCTGTGATTCTGCGATCTCTTTCCTCTGGCACTGGGGAGCCGCCTGGGTGGTGTCGCTGGATGTTCAAACGCTACCTTGCATTCAGTTCAGTTTCTTATTTGCCTTGCAACCTACTGCCAGAAAAGAGCATTTGGTCTTTGTTCATAAGGAAGAGCCATGTAGGACTTTCAGAGTAACTTCTCTCATATATTAATCCCAGTTTATTGACTCTTTCTGATGGAGGTTGTTAGCCCCAGTTAGAGGTTTTTGGTAGGGAACAACCTCCTGGCTTGGTGATGTTATACCTGTAGGTAAGTCCTTAGATTCTAATCTCTCTCTGAAGAACATTTCCTGCTCTTGTCAAGAAGAATGCTTTTTGAATAATGCAAATTTAGCCATCTTATGTAGCAGCATCTATTTTTGTCTACAATCCTCTGCATCTTTCCTTTGTATTGCTGCCTATTATTTCTTCTCTGGTTCTCTCATAGTAACTGTCAGGCAGACCCAGGCTTGTATTGGTTCTGTTACCTTCAGCTCAAGTTTTACTCTCTCACCTGACATGCTTGCTCTTATTTTAATGAAAAATGCTTCATTTTGGTGCAACATCTGTCTGTATTGATTTTTCCAGCCACTTATTTCCTGAGGTTTTATCTATTCTTTTGTGTGAGAAACGCACTGTGCAGAAGCAGTTCTTAATCCTGAGATCTCCCTTCAACCTGGGCAGAGTTGCCAGGACAGCTACCAACTACCAGCCATAAGGATGTTACAAAACACCCCTGAAGCAGCAGGTGGTGATTAAGCGTTAAGTTACATCATTTGCATGACCTTTGGCTGGTAGCCTGAACCCCTTCATTATCTTTGTTGGGCAGTGAGAGCTCTCAGTGGAATCGCAGGTAGCACTGAAAGTAGGAGTAGTAACATTGTAGTAACATTGCTGAGTAACTGTAACAGGGAGTCTCCTTCTCTGGAGACGGTTAAAACCTGCCTGGATGTATTGCTGCGTGACTTGGTCTAGGAGATCCTGCTCTGGCAGGGAATTGGACTAGATGATCTTCGGAGGTCCCTTCCAATCCCTGATGTTCTGTGATTCTGTAATGTTCCCTACTAAGAGCAAAAATCAGGCTGTTGTTTTCTGTCCTTGCATGATCCCATCAAAGTCCTGAACAAATCAAAAACAGTCTTGACTACGTTAATTCCCCATCTTCTGTACAGAAAACAGAGGACAGAGGAGATGGAAAGCTGATAATCGAAAAACCTCAAAAGGAAGTTGATACCCAGCTACAAATCTAACAACTTAGGACTAATAGCAGGCATAGAGGACTCACTTCTGGAAAGCTGTGATCCACCAAACTCCTTTTGTTGCTGCAACCATAAACGTAAAATATGGAGTGGTGAGTGGGTTGTTTCGCCTTGGGTTTGTTGTCATTTCCTCCTATGTCCCATGTAGGAGCCAATCTTTTCTGTCAGGTATGGCACAGCAGATCCCGCTACAGCCACCACTCTTTGCGGTTGCCTGGTTCTTAGTGTCTGTGCCTCATCTTCCAACTTTAAAATAGTGTGAATTATTCATACCACACAGTGATATAAATACATAGAACTCCTCCATCAGGTGAACACAGGCAAAGATGCTCACAGTGCCCTGGTGTATCAGCTTTACTAAGCCAGAAGACAGCAAAAGCCCAACTAGAATAATCTAATGTTAGCAGCAGAAGGGTTTCCTGGCACAGTGAGAGCACAAACAAGCCAGAATCCCTAACAGCAATGTGAAAATTTCCCTCTGTGCCAGCAGCTCTCTTCACAGAGCAAAGCCAAAGGGCCTAGATGCCACCAAAGGCGTGATTAATGTAATTAATAACCTCTGATTCTATGATAACTCCTTAAGAAAGAGGTGCTGTGTGCTGGCTGATGGCGGGTGGGTGCACAGGACTACAGGGTTCATGTGCTTCTAGTAGTTTTCTCCACGTCACTGTGCTTTGCTTGTGCCCTTCCTACACTGGGATACTGGAGTGAGGCAGTCACAGAGGAACCTACTTTCTCAATTCACATCCACATTTCTAAATAATGGTAAGTGCTGCACCGCTGAGGTTTGCCTAAGTAAATTTTTTCAACAGTGTGGAACTTTCTGATTTAATTTGTAAGCAGATGTAGACTGCAATTTTTCTCATATATGATTATAGATCCAAATTCCATCTAGCTCACTGAGGACTATTTTTAATAAGAAAAGTATGCCAGATCTGAGTCTTTCCAAGCAAAGCTAGACAACAAGGAAGCTCCCTGAAAAGCCACTTACAGATTTCTTTAATACAAGTGAATCTTCTCACATGGTGTGAAAGCATCTGTATGGCAAGAATTAGGAAGATGAAATGGTCTCAGAGCCTGCATTTTACGAGGAACTCTGCAATCAGCATCAGTCTGACCCCTCTGACTTTCACAAGCAGTAGATTTCTGTTGGTGGGGTGCTCTTACCTCTGCTGAGTCTCTGCAGACCAGTGGAAGGATTCCTTCTATTTTCTTGCTGTTATATGAAGCAGAAAAGTGCATTTCTATTTTGCAAGGTGACATAAATAGTTTGGCATAAGCAGCTGTGGATAGTGGACATGTACCACATAATCACAGAATATTAGGCATTGGAAGGGACCTCGAAAGACCAATTCCCCTGCCACAGCAGGACCACCTAGATCATAGAATCATAGAATCATTAGGGATTAGAAGGGACCTCGAAAGATCATCTAGACCAATCCCCCTGTCACAGCAGCATCACCTAGATCAAGTTGCACAGGAACATGTCCAGATGGGTTTTAAATGTCTCCAAAGAAGGAGTCCCTTGGGCAGCCTGTTCCAGTGCTCCATCACCCTCACTATGAAGAAGTTCCTTCTCATACAGATGTGGAACCTCCTCTGTCCCAGCTCACACCCATTGCCCCTTGTCCCATCACTAGACGACACTGAGCAGAGCCTGGCTCCATCCTCCTGACACCCATCCTTCACATATTTATAAACATTAATATGGCCTTTAAATTTGCCTGTGGGTTATCTGGCAGTACCATCAAACCTGGAGCCCAGTTTTGGGGTACTCGATGCCTGTAGGTTAGCATAGTCTCTAAATGTTCTTCAGACTCACACTGCAGCACACTGAAGACAAGCGGTGGCATCGTACTGTAGAAGCAAAAGGCATTCTTAGTGAAGTTCCTGAGTAATTCCTTTCAGCAGTTCAGAGCAAACTGACTGGAGCTGGCAGCCACAAATCACAGCAGCAGTGTGCACTGACTGGTGAGGCAGCATTATTTTGCAGACTGCTGGTAAATCTCTTGGAAGATTCCTCTGCACCCAGCTGCTGAATGAAAGGTGTAATTGGTGCTCATGATGGGCAGACCCCCATAAAGGAGCCAGAAGTTTGTAAAATTGCTATAAAATCACTGGGTTGCAGACAATCTTTTGAGCAATAAATCTCTCTTTGTTTATATGATGGAGGCTGAATTCTGCACGGTCCTTTCCAAACCTAGACTGAGGAAAGTCGTAACATAAAAGAGCTTTTGAAGGAATAAGCTGTGAACCCAAATCATACAAGTAAAATGGTTCAAAGCAGGGCTTGAGATAGGAAAGAACAAAGCCAAAGGATTAGTTACAACACAACTAGCCGCCAACATCAAATACTTAGAACTACTATGGTTAGCTCAACTGATTACTGAAGCTCATCTAAAACCAAGCAGGAACCATAGTCCTCCTGGCCTCAAACTCTGCCCTAGCCAGAGGCAAAGGGACTAGATGCTTCTTTGAAAGGCAGATCTGAGAGCTCTGGCAGAGGATTCCCAGAGTGGGGTGAACTGGAAGTGGAAAGCACAGCTAACCTCAGTGGTGTTTCCCTTTCTGCACTGTCTTACAGCACTAGGGTTGATGTTAACATTCGGCTTAGTGGTCTGTGAAAACTCGAGCTCAGAAAGCTTTGAATAACTGGAGCAAAATATTGGATGTCCTTGGTCTCCTCAATTTGATGTAAAGGAAATAAGCTGTTTAGGGAAGAGAACACTTATGCTGAAACAATGCTAAAAGATGGCACTATTAGTGAAAATGGAATTGGGGTGTGGAAGGAAAACGGGACCCTTGGCTTGCTTGTAGGTGTGCACCATCATCACCACGAAAGGCTTGAATTCTGAAGAACATATTTTACCATTCAGTCAGTTTTGCTGAATCTACCAAATACCTTAGGGTATTTCCTTGTTAACTAGTACTCAAGATTCAATTGCAAATGTCAAGCTTCTCACTGTACTGGTAGATATGAAGCTGCCTAGACAGATTGTGGGTCTCTTTCTCTGGAGACCTTTTAAACCTCCTGGACATGTTCTTGTGCAACCTGTTCTAGCTGAACCTGCTCTGGCAGGGTGATTTGACTAGATGATCCCCAGAGATGAATTTTAACCTCACCCTGTTCTGTCATTCTGTGATATGGTTTCATTTAGTTTGGAGAAGAGGCGACTGAGGGATGACCTCATTACTGTCTATAAATATGTGAAGGATGGGTGTCAGGAGGATGGAGCCAGGCTCTGCTCAGTGTCATCCAATTGTACGACAAGGGGTGATGGGTGTGAACTGGAGCATAGGAGGTTCTACACGAATATCAGAAGGAACTTCTTCCCAGTGAGGATGACAGAGCACTGGAAGTGGTTGCCCAGGGGAGTTGTGGAGTCTTCTTCTCTGGAGACATTTAAAACCCACCTGGATATGTTCCTGTGTGACTTGGTCTGGGTGATCCCAGTCTGGCAGGAGGATTGGACTAGATGATCTTTCGAGGTCCCTTCCAATCCCTAATGATTCTGTGATTAAAAGAAGCTGAACTATTCCTCCCCCTCCTCTCAGACTGGATTGAGTTATTTGCATAAACAAGTAAGGCAGAGGGGAGCAAAGGGCTGCTGTTTCTTGTTTCTATAATAAGTCTAGGAGAAGGCTCAAACTCTACAGTAACTGTAGCTTTCTGAGGAGACTTGGGCATTGCTCACAGCTTGAAGTGTTTGTAGCCAGTGTAGCAGTTAAATCTGCAAGCTGATTAAGTGCAATTATTGAATGAAAGGTAATACTTTTCTTCAACAATGAAGGTTAAATTTAAATTGGTCGTTAAATTAGAAGGTGACACCTACTAACTGTCAGTCAATTAGCTGTTTAGCTGAAGACAGTTGGCATGAAATTTCTATTTTTTAGAAAAAATATTTATAGCTCAGGTACTGAAGGCTGAAGAGGTTTCTGCATTTTGTGCAAATACATTCAACACACAGGAATAATGTGCCCTTGCAGCCAGGAAGACCAATGGCATCCTGGGGTGGATCAGAAGGGCGGTGGTTAGCAGATCGAGAGAGTATCTCCTTCCCCTCTACTCTGCCCTGGTGAGACCACATCTGGAACATTTTGTCTAGCTCTGGGCCCTTCAGGTCAAAAAGGATGCAGAGCTGCTTGAGACAGTCCAGTGCAGAGCCACAAAGGTGATGAAGAGAGTGGAACACCTCCCTAATGAGGAAAGGCTGATGGAGTTGGGTCTCTTCAGCTTGGAAAGGAACTTCATGGTGAGGGTGATAGAGCAATGGAAGGGGCTGCCCAGGGAGGTTGTGGAGTCTCCTTCCTGGAGACATTTAAAACCTGCCTGGATATGTTCCTGTGAAATTGATCTAGGTGATGCTGCTGTGGCAAGGGGATTGGACTAGATGATCTTTTGAGGTCCCTTCCAATCCTAATGTTCTGTGACTCTGTGATGATTTTTATACTCCAAACTGTATTATTAGATCTTCTCAGTTACTGAAATTACAGATACAGACTTTAAACAATTACCTATGTTTTTATCATTTCTTCTTGTGGGAGAATCTGTCTGAGGTCTTTCTGTTTGTGACAGCTACAGACTAAGTTAGTAGTTTCTACAGTGTTGTTATTGTGGGTAATTGTAGGTAACTTTGATTTTTGTCATTTATGGTAGTGAGAGATAATCACGTGGTGATGTGTAAAGGCGCATCAACAATTGTAATAAACAGCTGTTTGGAAAGTATTTTGCACAACATAAAGATTTTACTTACATTTTTAAGGGTCCCAGGTGACACAGTTATGTGGGTTTAAAAAGGTATTTTTCAACTGAAAAGCCTGGTCAATCTCTGCATGAACACTCTGTGATTCGTTCAGTGAGGAAGCAATTGCATGGAGGAACAGAGCTTGTTTTCTTGTGTTATGAAGATGAGGAAGGGAGTGGAACACCTCCCGTATGAGAAAAGGCTGAGGGAGCTGAGTCTTTTGAGCTTGGAGAAAAGGAGACTGGGGGGTGACCTCATTAATGTTTATAAATATGTGAAGGGTGGGTGCCAGGAGGATGGAGCCAGGCTCTGCTCAGTGTCATCTAATGATAGGACAAGTGGCAATGGGTATAAGCTGGAACATAGGAGGTTCCACATCAATATGAGAAGGAACTTCTTTATGGTGAGGGTGACAGAGCACTGGAAGTGGCTGCCCTTGGGTGGTTGTGGACTCTCCTTCTCTGGAGATGTTAAAACCTGTCTAGGCATGTTTCTATGCAACTTGATCTAGAGGATCCTGCTGTGACAGGGGGAGTGGACTAGATGATCTTTCAAGGTCCCTTCCAATGCCTAATGTTCTGTGATTCCATGATACAGCTGTGGGTAATTTTAAGTCTTAGTCACCTTTTGCAACTAGAGACTGAGACAGTGCCTGTCTCCTACAACCAAACAGCTTTCACTTGGTTCCTGGTCATAGCACTGAATTTATATCTGTGACCAAAAGCAAGGAGACAGAGTAGTGTCAATCCAGCCAAGCTAGCCAAGCAGCTCTGGCCCACATTTGCTGCAGTTCTGGGAAATGCTGAGGGGTGGTGGCTCTGCCTCCAGCTCCAGGAGCCTGGATGAGTGAGAAAAAGCGAGTTCCCTCCAAGCAAACACTTCAGGGCTCTATCAGCCAAAGGAGGTCTGTGCTTAGCAAAGGATTCTGTCCATCCACAGTAGAGATCAGAACATGTGCAAAGTATTAAAACGGAAGAGTGATGCCCGGGACATGCTGCTTCTGTGACACCAGCATTTTATTGCAAGGTTGGTCAGTTGCAGCTCCGGCTGGAAGTTTGCAGAGCCGAGCCACTTACTTTGCATGCAATTGTATACAAGCGTGGCAGTAATGAGATAAAAATGGGAACAGTTTCAGTCTTTGCTCTCCAGTCTCTGTGAGGACCACTGTGTGAAAAACTCTCTTCCCTTGCTTTCCCTTTTTGTTTCCCAATATTCAATTAGTAGCAATTTCACAAGAAACCATGCTGATGGTTTTCTATTTCTGCTAGTCTGTCTTTCTTGTGCTCTCTGACCTTCTGATGAAATTACTACACTTCATCATACAAAAGGGAACACTTAAAACAATTATCTCAGACACGCTTCTATTTACTTTCCCTTTTAAAACGTTCAGCCTTTCAATGTTATGATCATGCAGACAAACGATTCTGCTGTACCAGGAGGCATGAAAGAATAAAGGGAGAGGAGGGGAAGCCCTGAGAACCATGCAAACCACTTAAAAACTGCTTAAGAGGTTGTGTACTCTCTGTTCGAGATCCATTTGAGACATCAGTCTCATTTGAGACATCAGTAGCTCTAACAAATACGTGGACTTTGCTCAGACATTAAGGGTAAAATTTACTACTGTGAGCAAATTGTTTTGGTGTGTAGCAGGCACCGTCAGTGCGGAGGATGAGCGGTGTAATCGCAGCTCTGACCCATACGCAGTGTTACGCTACTCATGCGTTTCGCTGCACTGCGGACGGCTCAGGACTCGGCGTGTATCAGGAACGCCCAGGCACTGTGCAAAGAGAGCACCTGGCTTCACCTACATCAGTCAGACTTTCCCTGTAGCTGAGCCAGAATGAAAATAGCTCTTTGGTTTTGCTTTCTGATTATTCTTTGTTTGGGTTTCTTTTTTCCCCGTGGAGCATCCGTGCAGTTTTCCAGTTACAGCAAGAGCGAATAGGCAGTTGAGGAAGCACAATCACAGGCTACTTCCAGTGTCACAAATTCAGACTCTGCTGTCAGTAAAACACAGAGCTGAGCTGCCAGGTTGCCCCTGCTCCACAGCCAAGTACCATGACTACATTTGGCTCTAGGTGGGATAAAAGCAGTGCAATGTGCCGGAGAAACAGGGAGCCCAAATGCACCCAGTACTTGATAGTGTGAAGAATTAACGTAGGTAGACGGACATGGAGCTGCTTCTATACTGGAACCATAGACTCACCATGCTTCTGTTCTGGAAGCTACTGGCACAAAGATAGAACTATAAAGACTTTTTCACTGTATGGGATTTTAATAGTAGAACAAGTTGCCCCAGGAGCTTCCTGTCTGGGAAGTAATCCCAACAGGACCTGAAGACAGCTCTGCTTTGAGCAGTAGGACGTTACATTCAGTTTCCTTCCGAATTAGATTGTTTTGAGATTCCATGAATGGTATGAAATATCCTCAATCTGATCTTGGTTGTCATGGTAATGGAATGTTCTATTGTTTCCTTATGTACCTGAAAAAGAGCTTGTCAGCCCTGATGCAACCCAGTCCATGCGAGATGAGACATAACAAAGTCCTAGTGGGAGGTTTGAACAAGCTATTGACCAGAAGGGAGTATTCAAGTTTTATTTGCTCCTAGTTTTGGTTTTAACTGAGAATCTGGAGCCTTGTGTGTACATGATGTTAAATGCTGTCGTTTGGTTACTCTTCTGTTTCTTGTGCTCGGCGCAGTTAACCTCCAGCGATACGTATAGTTTCATTTTGTGGGAGAGTTTTGAACCTGAAGGAGTACTTGCAGCTGCATGTCTGCTGGTGATAATGTCTTGATAAACTACTGCGTCGCTGTATTTCTACCCTATAAAATGTCATTGACTTTGATATTGACCAACTGCGTCCTAGTTTTGACAGACAGTATTGCTATTGATTTTGTAATCAGGTCAAAACTGCCAAGTCTCTGAAGCGTTCTGAGGCTGATTAACAAGGGTACCTGCAGACTGCAATTAGGGCAAAAAGTTTATCTTACAGCTGTAAATTACAGAGACTACCTTGATTGCCCAGATTGTAGAAGCTACCGATGCTGCTTTAAAATTCCATTGAACAATTTGTAGAGAAACTCTGTAGTGTCTATAACAACCATAATTTAATTACATTTCTAGTATATGAAATGTAAAATTACTTCTCAGTGTCTTCTTGAACGTGCCCTGTAATAATTGACATCATAGTGCAAACACTTCACTGTGTCTGTTACAAGCTGCCATCAGAGGTTCTCCGTGTTCCTGGCAGAGGTAGCAAATTAAACTATCAAAAGCACAAGTTCAGTTACAGCATCAATCGCTGAGTCAGTGTGCTAGATATTAAACTGCTGGGGTTTTTCCCCGCTAAAAGTGCAAGAGAATGGAAATACAGAGGTTTGGAACAACAGACAGCGGAATAATCTGCCGTGGTCAGTTTTGTGAACAGGAGGTTTTAAGATTGAGTGGATTTAAATAATCAAATCAATCAAACAAAAACCCCAAAACCAGTGAAACTTGAGAGAAAGAAACACAGTGACATTTTAGAACAGGGAAAATACCAGGAGGAGGCTCATCAGTGCACGGTAATAATATCTGCTTTAATTCTGCATTTAAACATCTGTGTGAACGGATCTAGGTGATCCTAGATCAGGGAGGGTTGGACTGGATGATGTTTCGAGGTCCCTTCCAATCCCTAAAGTTCTGTGATTCTGTAATGAAATAAAAGGACTTAAGCTTAGGAAAAGTCTGAAGGATCACTATTTGAGATTTGAACCCGCCGCTCAAAGGTGTGAAGCGCTCTGTCTAGGACACTGTACAGCTGCTTTATCTGACAGACTACTTAAATGGCCTTAGCTGAAGGAGAAATGCTTTTAAAAGCTCCAAGGTGCTGTGTGTTACCGCTTGGCTTTGAAGCTGGCCTTGCTTTGTGTGAAGGTTGGGGCAGATGCCCTCCAGGGACACCTTCCAAACTAAATCGCTCTGTGATTCTGTTTTCAGTCGAGGAGGTACCTTGGAAGTAGTGTTTCTCAGGGATGTATTTCCAGCTCTGGATTGTCTTTTAAAGGCTGTCCAAAACCAAATGGACTTAGAGAACAAAAACTCCTCTGGAAATGTGCAGACAGTTTCTCCCTCTGAGCTAAGCTTGTTGTTACTACGATCATAGCTGATTAGTCAATGATTCTGTTTGCCTCTACCCATAGAGTTCTTACCTTTTATGCAGCCTTTTACACTTGGAAAAGGTCTCCCAGTCATTTCTCTTTTAGTTTCTTCAGTTGTGTTGAAGTCCCTTGTAGAGAGCTCCTAAACATAGTGGTAGAAAAATTACTAATTGAAATAACAACGGGTGTGTGGGGCTTTTTCTTCCTTGCATTAGAATCTGTAGTGTATTTCTTCTGCTTTTAGTCTGACTTTTCCTCAAGGCTGTCAGTGTAATGGAGAAGAATTTGGGTTTGCCTTGCTCGCAAGGGAGTTGGCACAAGGCACTCACCAGCCTGAAACCCTCCACCCCAGCTCAAGTCTCTCAAACACCTCAGATCTCCACTTCTCTTCGGTAGCCCCTCTGTTCTTACTGTGCACCAGACCCAAACATCCGACAACGTGGATGGTCTATCTCACTGCTGCAAGGGCTGCATCTCTTCTGTCTTTCTGTGAATTCGGCTGCTAGGATCTCCATTTCAACACCATGGCAAAGTGCTTTAAAACAGAAGCTTTCAACATGAGAATGACTTATACATGAGTCTGTTTTGGGGGAAGATTCTCTCTCCCCCTAAATAATAAAAAACCTTTTGATAGTCCTGCAGAGCAGAGAACTATCAAATATCCAGGAAGCAGCAGCCTTTTGTTGGCCCGTTGAGAACATGAACAGTATTTTCATGTCAATAAAAAACCCCCAGTGCTCTGTAGGAATAGATTTTCCACATCAGATATTATAATGTGTGATGAGTAGCTCAATGGGGTGAGAAATGGGGATAACTGGGACCAAAGCAGAGATAAAGCAGGAGCAGAGGAATTCAGTACTTTCCAACCAAGTACCACTAACCTGTTAGTTCTGGGAAGGATTTCTAGTCAGAATTACAGAGCTTGTTCCACTGCTTCTCCTACTGGATTTGGTGATTGTATTTGATTGTGATTGCAGGAAAAATTAATACTCTGGTCTCTGTTGCTACTCATTTTTGGCTGTGTCTTCTCTTCTTTTTCTTCCTCAAAATTAATACATCTTTGGCAAACAAAAACGAGGGAAAGAAGAAGTAAACTGAAATCTTGAGGCTTGAAAGATCTGAGCTGCAATAGCTAAAGTGGATGGCAGCCAGTACATTAGTTTAATTCTTGAAATCTCGCCCTACTTTAGAAAATAAAACACCTGAGCAGCGCTCAGTGAGCCAGCAGCACGTGGTGCATGCTGAAGGGTGAAGAGAGAGATTTCTCAGAACTCATAAAAAAGGGATATGAAAAAGCAAACAGTATGTTAGCAGAGACACAGTAGATGTGAGGTGTCTGCTTCTGGAGGCAAAGCCAAGCGGTCAGCCCTGTCGCTTTCCTGTCCTCTGTACAAGGTGTTACTGCCTGGCTGCTGCTTTTCCTATCTGATTTATTGCAAATTTCATCGATGTTGTCTCCACTGGTTCACTGAATTTGAAAACAATTTCAGCAAAATGTAGCTGCTGGATAACAATTATTGAAAGGTGAAAATTGTGGAAAGCCGGTCGTTTAAGAGAGGTCAAGCAGTGAGAGCTGTGGGAGGAAATAGGGATCACCCATCTGGCTGATGCCTCCTCTAGGCACTTTTGGAGCTCTGGGGCTGATCCAAGTAGCTCCTCTTAGAGCCACTTTCAGAAGCTGATGCTGCAACATATAGTCTGGAATAGTTTTTGGTGTTGGGTTCTCCTTTGGCCTCTAGAGCAGCTTGATTGCTTTCTGGGGCCATTTCTAGGGTGAACTCAGGACTGCCTCTGGAACAGATTCTCATGTCATTTGGGGACCCCAGTCAAGAACTGTGTCTAAGGTCATTTGCTGGACATTTGTCTAGAGACATTTGAACTCTGTCAAACCATTTGTAGAGGAATCACTAGACTAGAGTCACTATAGCATCACTATAGAGGCACAGTCACTAGACTAGTACCCAGAGTCACTCTTCAAACACTTCATTGAAAGAATTGTTGTTTAAAAAGGATTGTTACTTAAACTTGCTATAAGAGCAGGAGTTACTATTCTGAAGAAGCGTGTGAAACACAAATTCCTTGTGCTGTTCTACACATTACAATTTCTATCATTGCATGCAGTTATAGTCTCACATGACATCAGACTCTGACATTAAAACCCGCCTGGATGTGTTCCTGTGTGACTTGGTCTGGTTGATCCTGCTCTGGCAGGGGGATTGGACTAGATGATCTTTTGAGGTCCCTTCCAATCCCTCTTGAATCTAAGATTCTATGATTAAAGGCCAAAGGATTGAAGATGGAAAAAACCAATTGGTAGCAAGCTGCTGAGTTAAATAACAAATTTAGCAGTCCAGATTTAGGAAGCCCAGGACAAATTATATGTATAGGTGAGGAAAGTTATTTGTTTTGATAATTAGTGTAAAATCCTTTGCAGAAAATTACAAAAAGTATAGTTTTAGCATTGAATGGCTCTAGAATTGAATATGCTTCAGTATTTACTTTAATAAATATTTATCCCTAATAAAGATTAATTCTAACTTAAAGGCAAAAGCCTTGATGCTGTCTGCATGTTCTGCTGAGCTGGCTGCTGGTGACTGTACCACTGCCAATTCCATCAATTTCACAAAACTCCTATTGTTAAAACAATTCAGACTCTCCTGTAGTAATCTGATAATTGAGACTATAGTAAACTGGCAGCAATTGCTAAATTAATTTGTGAAACCACTTTAAATAACAAGTAGATGGGAGAAAATCACAATCTGATTATAGATATTGCAGAAGTAAGAAACCAAATTAAATACATTGGATAAATTATTCATTGTTGAATCACTTTCTCGGTACTACAACTAACACCCCAGGGGAAAATATACTGGAAAGCTTCAAAGAGGAGCTGGAAACCTTCCTTTGATTTCTAATAAAAAGTTTTAGATGACTGCAGGTGCCTCGGATACCTCCTTGAAGTGATTACAATTTCAGTTCAGGCATGGTGAAGGCAGCAGAATTGAAGGTTAAGGAACAGAGTAGAATGGTGGGTGTGGAACCAGGTGTCTTCTGGCTCTTTACCATTGACCTCACTTGGGCAAATGTACAGATCTTATTGCTTAATTTTTTGTTTAAAAATCAGACTGCAATATAAGATAACCGGGAAATCCTACTAAAGTTCTCAGAAGAGAAGCCTTGGCTTCTCCAGAGGATGTGAAAAAGAAGGAAGTGTTTTATGGGCTCCACGTTCAGAGATGATCGTTAAAATCAACCAAGGACAGAGGAGCACAGAGCAAAAAATGAGATGTTTGTGTTTTCTCCTGCTGCTGTGCTGAAGCTTTTGTCTCAGCTCATAAGCTTTCAGCACACGGATCATTCGAATTCAGCTCACGATTGTGGAAATATGTGTTTTATTTTTTAAGTAAACGCTTAAGTAGCCTTCACAATCAAGGCCATAAAAAGCTTCTCGGACCAGGACCTTGATTCACTGTTTCTAATTGGAAATTCCAATAGTATTTTTTCAAATTAATGTGGGGAAAAATAATATGAAGGCTCATTTTAAAGTCTCCAATTATAAACTCAGGTGCAATATGTTTCTTTGAAACTTGCTCCATGTGTTCACAGCATAAGCTGCCCTTAATACCTGTTTCCTTCTGCCTTGTTTTGCTTTCATCTAAACAGAATACGAGCAGCCAGAGGCTGAAGAACAGACCAATTAGCAAATGCACACCTTTTAAAATGGGTCTCACCTGACATTTTCTTAACTAAAATGACTTTTTATTTAGATCCTAAGAATAAATTCCTTTTAAAATCTACCCTGGGATTTCAGCACAGTGAGGTGCCACAGCCATTGAGTAGTGGTTCTGGAGAGCTGGCTGTTGACAAGAGGTGTCTCTTCAAAGATGTGTTGAATATGATAAGAATGGACATTGGACTTTACCTTACTGCAGTACCTTAGAGTGCTGCATACAGGATTTACGCTGTCAAAGGAAACCTTTCTTTCTTCTGTTGCTTTTATCTACAGCTGGTAGACTAATTATCACCAAATAATGGATTAACTGGACTTTAATTGTGTTTTTGAACAGGCAGTTGAGCACATATTTATGAGTTATTCATTTTGTTACAGAGATGAATCAAAAACACAGCAAATCTGCTTCCAAACAAGGCAGCTATTAAAGCAGTGGGCTTTTTGTTTGTTTTTTCATTTTGCCTTTTTTGAGTACTGAAGGACACGGAACTGCTGGAGAGAGTCCAGTGCAGAGCCACGAAGGTGATGAAGAGAGTAGAACACCTCCCTTGTGAGGAAAGGCTGAGGGAGCTGAGTATCTTTACCTGGCACAAATGGAGACTGAGGGGTAACCCCATTAGTGCTTATAAATATGTGAAGGGTGGGTGTCAGGAGGATGGAGCCAGGTTCTGCTCAGTGTCATCTAATGATAGGATAAGGGGCAATGGGTGTGAGCTGGAACACAGGAGGTTCCACATCTATATGAGAAGGAACTTCTTCCCAGTGAGGGTGACAGAGCACTGGACGGGGCTGCCCAGGGGGTTTGTGGAGTCTCCTTCTCTGGAAACATTTAAAACCAACCTGGAAATGTTCCTCTGTGACTTGGTCTAGGCGATCCAGGGGAATTGGACTGGATGATCTTTCGAGGTCCCTTCCAGTCCCTAATGATTCTATGATTTTATGATAGGACAAGGGCAATGGGTGAAAGCTAGAACATAGGAGGTTGCCCATCAATGTGAGAAGGAACTTCTTCCCAGTGAGGGTGACAGAGCACTGGAAGAGGCTGCCCAGGGAGGTTGTGGAGTCTCCTCTGGAGATGTTTAAAACCCAACTGGATATCTTCCTGCGTGACTGGATCTAGGGGATCCTGCTGTGGCAGGGGGCTTGGACTGCATGATCTTTTGAGGACCCTTCCAATCCCTAATGTTCTGTGATTCTGTGGTGTCCACACAGCCGTGGGGAAATCTTGCTCCAATCTGCATCAGTGACAAAATTTGGCCAAGGGCAATCTGTCATTTGGAGATGTCAAGTCTGATACTTGTCTCAGTTACACGAGGAATTCCGTGTTGTAAAAGCTAAAGGGAAGGGGGTAAAAATTATCATTTTTGTGATAATCCTCTCTCGACAATTCATACCCGTTACATTTCCAATGGCGTGTTACTGGATTTTACCACTTCTCCCCTAACCAGACAAATCACAGAACATTAAGGATTGAAAGAGACCTCAAAACATCATCCAGTCCAATCCCTCCAAATGCAAATGTCTAAGTGACTTCTCACATAAAAACTGTTCATGGAGAGTTTACAGACCAGAGAACTCGTTACTTGCCAGATCAGTTGCTTTCCAACCCTGGGAAGAGAGGATTAGAGCAACGCTGCTGTATGAGTGTGCAAATTAACATTTGCATTAAACATCACTGAATGCAGACCAAAAAGAAAATGTTGGTGGGATATGTGTGAAGTTTCCCAATTAATTGCTTCATTCTGATGCTAATACGAAAAAAGAGGGCTTATATTTCTCCCTCTTGTTCCTCCCTTTGTGTGCATGGCTGTGAATGTCAAGATTGTTTCTGAAAGCATTTTCAGTTTCTAGTCATCTTTAATTTACTGGCACTGAGAAGCACAAGGAGGAAGTAGAGGGAGAGAAAGAAAGGTAAGTTTAAGTTCCAAGAATCTCACCAGAAAGCGATGAATGCCCAATTTAACTCCAAAAAGCAAAACCATTTGATGTCAGATAAAAGGCTGGGATTTCATTTACTTTGTTAATCTAAATACAATGAAGAGAGGAGAATATAGTTTTTAATTATTTCATTTCCCCCAGAATGATTTCAGTGATGCAGATCATAAAAATTCATTCACTGAGGTGAATTAAAACCCTTTTACTTACACAATCCAATATAACCACCAGAGCAAATTGTTTTATTGAGTTCTTTTGTCAGCTACTCAACCCCTCTTGGAGTCATGGATCTCCCTGTGTAGTTCGAAGCATTGAGGACAGCTGGCAAAGGAACTGCTAAATAAAATGCAGAATAAGAAACATAAGTGAATACTCCCACATGATCACAGATGGCACGAACAGTGAGGTCTGGAGTTGCGCTGGACCGTTAAGAGGACATCAATAGGAGATGGGTGAGGGTTACAATGAGATGAGACTGGCACAGGATGCCCAGAGAGGTGGTAGAAGAAGCCTCATCGCTGAAAGCATTTCAGATCAGGTTGAATAGGGCTCTGAGCAACCTGGTCTACTTGAGGATTGGACTCCATGATTTTTTGGGGTCCTTTTCAATCCCTAGTATTCTGTGATCCTGTAAAGACATCCTCGCTCACTACACGGGGGTTGGACTAGGTGACCTTTAAAGATCCTTTCTATGATTGTGTGGGTGCTGATCCACATCCCTGTTACCCTTATGCTGGATATCGCTATCAGCAACATGAAGTAGGTGCAGCAAGTGCAAGTCTGTCATCAGACACTGGAATTCCTAAAATGTGGGGAACCCCAACCTCATACCTATGCAAGAAACCACAGTTCCCCACCTACATGAACTAAGTCTGAGAAGCTGGATAAATTTAGTTGAGGGTGAGGGGAAGACAGGCCATTAACTCAGGAAATACAGTAAACTAAATGAATCAGTCAAATACAGCTCGGATTGGTATCACAGTTTCCACCCATCATTGTCCCTTCCCCACACACTGAACTCTACTTGCACACAGCTGGCAGCAGGAAACACAGTCCCGAGGCAGCTTTGAACTGGTCTGCCTCAAATCTGTTGTGAAGCGTTGTCTCCTCCAATTCCACAAGTCCATTTGCCGAAGCAGGTTTATCTTCTCAGTGACTACATCGAAACAGGCTTAGATGAATTCACTCTGCTGTAGCCGTCTGCAGCTGCAGGGGAAGGCTCCTTAGTGACACCTCCTCCTCAAGAAGCCCTGTGATCTCTGCCATGATATTGCTTCTCTTTCTCCTCATAGTGCAGAAGCACTATTTGAAAGGTTAAAGCAACCTATAAAAAGATCACTGTGTCCTCGCTGGGTGAGATGCTCTCCTTACCACAGAATTTCCATCTCTGAGTCCTAAACTGCTTTCTCAGCTTAAAACAATTGATCAACCGGTTTCACATCATTTGTGCAGAGATGCTGCCTCATTGAGCATTACTGGAGAAATCTGGGGTTTAAGAGAAAGAATCTGCTTCAGCACAAACCCCCAGTGCTCAAAGCATAGGAGAGGGTTTCTCCATCTCTATAGCTTCTTGACTGTTAGTCCTGGGCAGCACTAGCAGTTTACCTACAAATACAGATGAAGATTTACCTACTAATGCAGATGCAGATCAAGATGCCTCCTTGATCATCAGGGCAGAAGAGCCAAGGACTCACCCGCTACAGCTTTGCTCCACAAGGCTCATAGGCACTGATCGAATGGAAGGCGGCAGTGAAGGATCACAGAAGGATCAACATACAGAGACAGCTCCAAAACAAATCAATCTGCAGAGAGTCTGAGGGAATCTGCTCGCTGTGCTGCATGTTTGCTTTCTGATATTCACACAGAGAATACCCAAACAGCATGTTTGGAAGTGGAATCCCCGTGGAAAGGCTGATTAATATTCTGTTTATATCTAAAGACAGGTATGGATCATGAATGAAGAGCAGGATGTTAAGAGAGAATAATTTTTCCTCGTGTAACCTTTTCTCCCTGTGTTCCTAATGCTTGGCTTAATCCTACTAAATCCTCACTTACAAGGGAAGTCTTTAGTTATGCTGTTAAGTGACGCTGTGTAATCAAATTAGTGTGTTGATGACAGAGATCTGAGAGCCACCAAGAGCAAGTGACGGAGCAAAGAGCTGCTGTCTTAGGTCACTTGTTGCTTTAATGAAAACATCAGTTTTTTAGCAACCTCTGAATTTGTTTTGGAAACTGGAATGACCCGAGGACCAAAGCATCTGTCCACTGTTTCCAGCTGCTTCTCTTCCAAACACTCTCAGGTGCAGTAAACCCCTACTGCAGTTGGTTACCCCTGGGGCTGTGCCTTTCCCTGTGCCTCAGGTTTCAGAATTTGCCAGTCCCCATGACATTACAGCACCTCTTCTGTGGAAGGCTTCAGAAGCCTTCAGAAGCCTAGAGCTTAAAAGTCTTCATGGTCAAACTACATTCAAAGAAGGTCCCACTCCTACCCAGCACTCAGGCTATACCATGTAGTGTTGGGGGATTTGGTTGAGGGGTGAACTTGTAGAGTAGGATCGATGGTTGGACTCAATGACCCCAAGGGTCTTTTCCAGCCTGAATGATTCTATGAGGCAGGAGCCAGCAGTTTACTCAGCACTTTTGCAGGGTGATGGGTTGCTTGTGTGACACTGTTGCAGTAAAGAACTCCACTTAAATTTCACTTATTCTAAAGGAAATTCTAAGTTTACTTAATCCACAGCAAGGTTTTTGCCTTTATGCTGTATCAGGGATGTCCCAACCCATAACTCACTACCATCCCCCAAATTTTAGCACAAACAAATGGCAGAAGTGCACAGGAAGATTCCTCTCCCTAACACAGAGCTCAAGAGAGATTTGCAAAATCAATAGGAAAAGAATTCCCAGATATACTGATTGCTTTTATTAATCTGAGCTGAACCCAAGCAAGACAGGCAACTCTGAAAGGTTTCCCTAGCTGTTTGTTGGTAGATTTTTAGGATTGGTGCTCTGCAGAAGACACTGGCACAACAAAACCTGCTCATGCATCGACAGAAGCTCACCACCACCTTTTTCACCCTGCTCAGGATCAATCACTCTGGGCTCATGATCTGCTATAGAACAGATTGTCTCTGCATTTGCAAAGAGGAAACATGAGTGGACTTTTTTTTTAAAGCACAGATCCAGATGCACTGAGTGAAGGTTTTGCTCCAGCGTGTTGCACCGGAGTACAAAGTCACAGCTCTCTCATGCAAAGTCAGGACGATGCACCAGGGATTGCTTTGATGGGCTGCACCGGGCTCGTGTTGCTGCTGCATTACAAGCTTGACTAGTACTGAAGAGACAAATCCTGAGCAAATACAAAAGGAAAGATGCCTCCACTGTTCTCTGAAGACTCAAAATGAGGCGCATTTTAAACACCTAATTTAGTGGGAAGTAGTACAAATAGGAGAGGCAGGAAAGAGAGATGGAACATAACTTTCTGCTGCTGGAGTTTGGAATGCCAGGGGTGCGTGTGCTGCAAAAGGACCAGGCATGGACCACTGGGGAAGGAGAGCAATGTGAAGGGAAGAGATGATGAAAAAATACCATTATAAAAAAAACCCAAAAACCCACCAGCTGTGACTATTTGATGAAAATTAAGAAATGTGTGTCAGGACCCAGCTCTGGATAGAGCCAAGGTGTGGCACTGGCTGTGCCCTAAGTACAGCAGAGCTGAACTCTTTTCACTTGCTGACAGGCTCTTTTCACTTGCTCCCTGTGATAGGACAAGGAGCAATGGGTGTAAGTTGCAGCAGAGGAGGTTCCGCCT
>JAOXOE010000848.1:8854196-8866274 GCA_028565055.1 Phoeniculus purpureus | reverse complement strand
AAGGGGCTGCCCAGGGGGGTTGTGGAGTCTCCTTCTCTGGAGATGTTTAAAACTCACCTGGATGTGTTCCTGTGTGATTGGATCTAGGTGATCCTGCTGTGGTAGGGAGATCGGACTAGATGATCTTTCGAGGTCCCTTCCAATCCCTAATGTTCTGTGATTCTGGGGTTGCACCATAGTCTTAAGCTTTCATTGACTTCTGTGATCTTCAAATGGCGATTATTTTTTTTGTGTTAGCACTTATATGACAGATTTTTAAGGAGACCTTATGTCTACAAAAAGAAAAAAAATTTTCAAAGAGGAAAGAAGAGAAATAATCAGCTACTTCATAAGAAAACTTGTCGCCTCGGTCAAGTAGCCTGACCAATCCTTAAGATTCTACACCAAGTAGTCAATGCATTTCTCTCTCCAAACTCATGGAAACCATTTGGTAGTCATTGATAGGCTAACCAACATTTTTATAGCTTTGCCAGTGAATCATCTCGCAGAAGGCAAATAGAGGATAAATTAGCAATTTGCAAAAGTTGGTTTAAAAAGTGAAAAATTATTTCGACATCAAATTTTAAATATTTCAAAAATAACTTGCACATCATGTGTTTTACAGACGAAACAGATGCCTTAATTAATTTTTTTTCTATGCATATTCTTTCAGCATAGCCCCTGGATTCTGAGGGGATGGAGGACAGCTCTGTCCCTTTTTTTCATCCCCTTTGTTTTCCTTTTGTTCTCTTATGGCAAAAAGTGAAAGGGAAGCCAATGTGGATGATGGAAAACCTGAATCTTATAATATTCAGATGGACTGTTTTTTTTAGACAAAAGTACCAATAATTATACATTTTATGGATGTTATGATCATTTTCTGAAACACAATACGTAGAACTTCACGGGTCTGCGTCTATCCATGAGCTTTTTAATCACTAAGTAGTTTTAGTGTTTTTCCAGAGAGTTTATGTTCAACAGCAGACAACTCAGCTAATTATGATAGAGCAACACGTCAGCTCACATGCAGATTTAATTCAGAGGGCTGCTAAAATTCCAAACATTATATCAGATGAAGAATCCAAATTTATTTGTGTGTGGACGTTTCTTGCCAACTCCATTCAAGGAGTTGAAAAGGGAAAGACACAGTTCTCCACCTCTGATTTGTGTTTAGTGAGGTTAAGGTAATATTTGTGAGGGACTAGACTAGGAGGAAAGACGTTATTGCTCTGTTGCTTTAGTATCGGTAAATGCTTTCAGCTTTCTGATGAAATTCAGTGTATTAGGTAAAGCAGGCGGTTTCAGTTCGGCTGCTTCACAGTGATGGTTATTACTGGCATTCGCCTCATGCGTGCGTGAACAGCAAGGGCTTATCGTGACGCTCTTACCCAAAAGCGACAGCAATGATGCAGATCAATACAAATGGGTTTCAGCCATTCCATTATCTCAAAACCCACAGCTTAGACATAGTGCAGAAGTATGAGAAATGTGGTCTAGAGGTTAAGCACTTTGTAGGGAAGTCATTAATAATAATTCTAAGCTTTCCTGTAAAGCTTAGCACCTTTGTTAGTGTTTCTAACTCTACGAGTTACATTAAAACCCCTGAAGAGCATGGATAAATCAAAGGACTAATGTACACTGAAGGATGTGGAGATGTTGAAGCCCACCTGCTCCAGCACACCCACGTGCACACAAAGACGCTGGGTTCTGCTGTGTTGTGTTAACTCTCTCGAATATGGACTAAATGACAACAGTTTTCATTGAAGCAAAAGCCAGTGTGTACCTTAGGCTCACAACATTTGATACCTCTGGCACAGCCGGTGCTGAGAGGTCTCAAGAGAAAGCCACAGATAGAAGTGTTTGGGGCACGTGAGCATTTGAGGCAGAAAGAAAGATGGTGACAGGAAGAACTGGGATGACTGCACCAGCAAACTGCAGGGGCAGGTGGGGTAAATCCCTAGATGCCAAGTAAGGTGGTTCTCCTAATCAGACCAACTTGTACTTGTTGCAGTTTGGATGCCAAAACATTTGGACTGAGCGTGAGCCTTGTGGTGATGGATTCCCGGTCAAACTACAGACAAAGTGAGTAAAGGTGTTTGATAAATTGGTTTGTTCATTTATCATAGGGTTCTCCTATTTATCACATGGGTAAACAGCAAGCTGTGAGTGATGACAAAGGTTTTATTAAGAATTATCTCTGGTAAAGAGACTTTTGGGGTTGCTGTATTGTTTGAAAGCATCTGCGTTAAATGGGAATAAGCAAAACTTCCAGTTCTGGTGAACTCTCCTTCCCTGAACAATCTCTACTCTAGGTGATCCTGCTGTAGTGGAGGGATTGGACTAAATGATCTTTCAAGGTCCCTTTCAATCCCTAATGTTCTGTGATTCTGTGATGCTCCCTGACAGAGATGAAGATCTCAGGGACCTGCTTTCCCTCTGTCACTAAACACGAAATGCAGGACAAGCCAGAGACTCACTCAACTGTAGCATCATTCAACAAAACATTGCTTGAAGTGTCCACTAACATCTGTGTTGTTTTCTTGACCACAGGGTCATTATGAGGCTGCTGAGGAGCAAAATAGTTTGTGCAGGTGAAAGAATCATTTAAAGCTACTTCAGACCACACTGGTGGGTTTAGATTGGATATCAGGAAAAATTCTTCACGGAAAGAGTGGTCAGGCACCGGAATGGGCTGCCCAGGGCGTGGCTGAGTCCTCATCCTTGGATGTGTTTAAAAGATGCTTAGATGTAGTGTTGGAGGATCTGGTTTAGGGGTAAACTTGTAGAGTAGGATGGGTGGTTGGACTCAAAGATCTCAAGGGTCTTTTCCAACCTGAATGATCACATGATTCTATAGTAATAGTCCAAGGGAGAAGTTTTGTTGCTGGAACCTATGGTATTGAGCAGTGTGCCTCACCTTATCCCTACCTTTCCAATCTGGGAAAAAAGCCCCTCTAGAGTGATTTTAGTGCTGCTTTACAGTGCCGTAGCATGACCTGGCTCAGCTGAAGACTGAAATCTAGCCCCCTGTATGCTGCTAATTTGGGATCTATAATTCTTATCCCGATTCCTGGAAGGGAAGTTTCCAAGTCCTTCCTTCCAAAATTCATTGGTTTTGTTGTTTTAATTTTAATGCAGTAACTCTTCATGTAAATCATTTTGTAAGTTTTATCTGAGCAGTCGAGGGTCTGACAGCCTGGTGACCTTCTATTACAACATCATTTACAAGTGTGATTAAATTATTCACCATGGCTGAACTGGTACCCAGATTAGCCGTATTTTTCTCGTGAGACACTGAGAAATATACTGGGTTACCCTTCGCTGCTCACTCTCTGTCCAGGGTTTTTGAAAGAGCATTTCACATTTCAGTGTTCACTAAGGTGACCCTCGTCTGGGTAATTTATTCAGAGCCAGTTTAGAACATTAATTTGTCTCCAAAATGCAGATGCTCTTGCTCCATGCTGGGGATTTAGGGTGTGACCCTACAATCCCTTTGCTCTTGACTTCCTGCTGAGTTTGTTTAGCTGAGAGGAGGAGACGTGTGAAGTTGCTAGTATAAGAATCTAGGTAGAGCATGAGCAGGCAAAGTAGGTGGGCTGCAGCTTCGCAAGAAGGAGACTCAGGACGGATTCTAGATGTTGTTATCACTCTTAAACTTATTACACAACTGATTGAAATATAGTTACAGTCAGCTCAGATCATAGAACTGTGTCAGTATTTCTGCAGCCTCTGATTTATTCTTTATGTAAAAATGACATTCCCTCTTTATTTTAGTCAGTTTAGAGCAGAAGCAATAGCACTCTCCATTCCTTGTAGCATTGTGTGGTTTCCACCCTGCTTCCATCAGGTGTGGCTCAGATGTCATCTGTGCCTGTGTCAGTGAGCAGAACAAGACATGCTATCGTTACTTGGGTCAGTTTTCCTACCTGATGCTAGAATGTGCCAACATGCTCTTGGGGTTTATATCTAGTCGTTTAGATCCAAAACTGAACCTGCCATATTTTGTTGTAGTGTTCTGTGTAGCACTGTGGAGAGAGGAAAACACTTGCAGCAGCATTGACTGCCCACAGTGAGTATTGTCTTGTAGATCTTCCCTTTGTCCCTAACTGAGTGAACCTCTTTTTAGGAGTTTATGCTCATTTATGTGTACTTTCAAAGTAGGGGTGTCTTGCACACTGGCACCTTCTGCACACACTGTATTTCTAAATACCTCTATGAGTATAATCCATCACATCTTGCCACAACTTTAGAGGTATCAAACCTAAACGTTCTCTTCTCTACTGTGCTATTTCCCCACACACACACACCATATTCTTGCTTGAGCAAACTACTTTGTGCTTTATTTAAATGCTCTAATTTAAGAAATAAAAACAGGAGAGAGTCTAGACCCTTCATTTTGTGATGATTATTGGTTGTGGATGGAAAGCCTTCATATTTTTCAAGCACCTGACTGAAATTGCTGAGCACTGTATAGCAACTAATTTGAGCTTTTCATCGCTCCTGAAAGAAAACACCTTTTAGTGCTCCAATATTTATTCCATAACAAAAAGGAAGCCAAAAATTATTTGCAGTATCTTCTGAATATTATAGGAAGTATCATATTAGAAGAGTCATCCAGGATCCTTACGCAGGTTTGTTACAGCTCAGCCAAACACCGAACGCAAAGTGGTCCTCTGCTTGCAGACCTGTGATTTGGACAGACTGGGGTCCCAGGCTGAAAACGGTGGCTAGCAACAGCCACTTAAAAATAAGCCACTCCTTAAATATAAGAGCCTCTCTTTTCATGTTCTCTTTGGTTTACATTGAATATAATATTGAATATTATATCACCGTTCAGTATGTACGTGGTAATTTCTAGTGACCTGTTGCTGGACATCAGACCTCCACGATGTTTCCACACTTTCCCTTTAAGCCTCCGGTTCTCTTGCTGGTTATCAAGAGGGTACAAGCTCATTCTGACTTCTGATGGCAATTTGCATGTTGAGATATATAACATGCAGACATTTTGGGTCTCATGAGCAAAACTGTTGCTCATTTCTTTCATCTTCCTCAAAAATAACTGTTGTTCTGCTTTTATTTTTTGTCTTTTCTTATCGTGGGTCCTACTTCTTCCCAAACCAATTTTTACAGCAGGTATTTCAGAGACAAGCTGTGAAATCATAGAAAATCAGGGACACTGCTTAAAGTAAAATCTTTCATGTTTTCGTTGTTATTGTTGTCACGAACTTGCACATGAAAGATGGAGCTGCGCTGCCAGAGAATCTTTCTTTAGGGTGCCACTTAACTGTTTACAGTGACCTGGCAGAGATTATTGGGAAACAATTACTTTCAAACATGCCACTCGATGTGAGTATAATTGCTAGAGCTTGACTCTGTGCTGAGACTTCCAGGCTGAAAAAAATAGCTAATTCCCAAAGAACTGAAGGAACTAGGAATGTTGTTAAAACCTATGAGATGCCATAGGATGTCTGACAGTGAAAGATGGAACACGGGATGTTCCACACCAATATGAGAAGGAACTTCTTCCCAGTGAGGGTGACAGAGCAGTGGAACGGGCTGCCCAGGTGGGTAGAGGAGTCGTCTTCTCTGGAGATGTTTGAAGCCCGCCTGGATCTGTCTCTGTGCGACTTGGTCTAGGTGATCCTGCTCTGGCAGGGGGATTGGACTGGAAGATCTTTGGAGGTACCTTCCAACCTCAAATGTTCTGTGGTTCTGTGATTCGAACATTCCTGCTAGTGCTCTGGATAACAGCAAGTCTGCAGTAGTGCTGCCAATTATCTGTACGTTAGGAATCTAGAACTACCAACTACCTTTCAAATAAATTATACATGAGAGGTTTTTTCGCTTGGTTGGTTTATATTAGCTTTAGAGTCTTAACCAAGACTTTGACAGTGGTTTTTTTGTCCTTCTTCCGCTTCCTAATTAAAGAGGTGCCTTTGTGAGATTTCGGTGGATTTGGGAACAAAGGTTGCTGCTGTGCGTTAGAACACTCTGCCTTTGGTATCCACCATTGTTTAGAAACCAAAAATCTGAGGAGAATTCTGGCGCTGTAACACAAGCGTAAATCAGATGAGGAAACTGGACCCTACAGCGCTCCGAGATGCAGTCTGGAAAGAGAATAAATGGTTTAACCAAGACATCTGAGATCTCTGCAGAGAATTCAAAGCAACAGCTAGTTTGGAGATTAATGTCAGTTCTGTGTAGAGGCCATCAAGGGTCAGTTTTCTTGTCTTTAGTGAAAAACTTCTGGCTGAGCAGCCTACAGTTCTCTACTCCGAGTAGTTTCTGAGGCTGGCCTTTTCTTGGCATGAATCATCTGAAAGAAGAGCAGGTTGAAGACTTAAAAGTGAGTAGTGGATTTATCCTTTTGTTTGCTAGGCAATGGGGCAAAAAAAACCCAACTCAGTGGTCCTCTAAGGTAGTCTACATCTAGTCATGCTTTTTCTGGAGGCAGATGTTTATTAGCTTGGTCTCTGTAATTAAAAGAGGTTGACCTAACTCCTGAGAGACTTAGGTCTTCAGCTCCCCAAGAGGCTGTTTTTGCATAATCCATAGACAGAACGGTAGAGAAGGTTGCTTGGAGAGGTTTTTTCAAAGGTTTAATTTATATCTCCATCCATTACCAAAATTACATTACACCTTGGCTACTGGGTGACTAGATATGAGAATATGTAGGTGCTTAACTCTACATTTCACTGGTATTAAAAGCTTCAGCAGTACCAGATTTCTTCATACCTCTATTTTTTAATTTAGTTGTACCAATTAATTTTTATTACATTTGGCTGCTGTAGAAGACTTTCCTTTTCACCCTACAGGAAGAAGAACTTTCTGAATAAAAGGGCCTGTTTCTGCTCTCCCTGAAATCAATTGGCGTAATGTGCTGACCTTCCAAACTCCAAGAAGCGGTGTCATAAATCTGAAATCAAGAGTCCCTGTGGGAAGAAGCCCTTTCTGATTTATGTTTCAGCTTGTGCTGGCACATCTGGAATGCCGACGTGACCGTATATCTCACATGCTCAATTCTGCTCAGACACGTAGCAGCAGATGAAATTGGCTTGGTCTCATGTTGCAGAAAGTGATGGTACTAGCAGCTAAGACCATTTCTTGGGTAAATTGGGGTTGGAGTAGAAACATGTCAGAATTTGTGACTCACCTGGTAGGAACATGTGTTCTTAAATCCAAAACATCTCAATAGAACTGTGTTCCCTAAGCATTGAAGGAACAGTTTCTAGTCTTATGCGAAATCGATGGGGGTTTTGGTGGTGGTGTCTCTTTGTGGTTCAACTGAAAGCCTACAAGGACCTACAAGGATATGGAACTCCCTACTTTGGCAACTTTCCTTGCTTCACAGAAAGTAGACAAGAGCTCAAGAACGGCTGTGCCATAGAGGTATGAAGAGTTCAAGAGGTCTGTGCCTCTAGGGACAGCTTGGTCCACCACAGCAACCAGCAGTGATGGAGACCAGGAACTAGCCTGTAACTGTGACTTGAATTAAGTTTTTGTATTTTACATGCAATGTAGCATAGCACCCACAAACATCACATAATGTGGAACCCTGCACCTTCATTCAGTGCGCTGGTAGCGCTGTTCAATGTAAGATTGTCCAGTGCCAATCGTGATTAGCAAGTCTGCAGTGTGATCCTTGTTTGGAGCTGAGATCTTCAGGGCCAAGCCAAATGCTCATTTTGTCAATGTGTTCATGTCACTGACCCTATCCCACTGGAAATCATCTGCTCCACATGCTCTTGATTTTAGACCCATGGTCCACCTAAACACTAATGATAGGTACAGGCAGGGAAAGTGATTGTCTTCAGGGTAAGGTGCCCCATGAGTAGCGGTGGTGTCCACTCCTAACACTGCAGATACTCAATCCTGTGCATTCGTTGGCACAATTCACTGAAGTATTAAATTACTTTTACAATAACCATGATTTTTTTCTTTTGCTTTGAAAGGAGAAAAGTTTTGTGTGAGTAATTTAAATCTTACTTTGAGGTTTCTTTTCACAGATTTCTTGCATTTGAGAAGGTTATGGTGATGGAGCTTACTGGGTCCCTCTGAAGACGTTCAAAACCAGCTATCAGCAGCCTCCTCATCTTTCATCATGGCACAGGAGGTATTGTCTCAGACAGAGGACTGGAAGGGGCTGCCCAGGGCGGTTGTGGAGTCTCCTTCTCTGGAGACATTTAAAACCCATATTTTCCTGTGCAACGTGGTCTAGGTGATCCTGCTCTGGCAGGGGGATTGGACTAGATGATCTTTCGAGGTCCCTTCCAATCCCTGATGTTCTGTGATTCTGTGATTCACATTATTTTATAAGCCCTGCTTCCTTTGACACTATCGAAGTTTGTGTCGATGCATCTTTTTATCACCTGATGTAATCTGCTTCCCCTGGGATCTCACAGCATTTGTGAGCCCAACCCTTTTTCTTTCTTTCTTTAAGAGAACACACCAGCATTTTACTGGCTTCTCTGGATACTCTGCAGAGAATCTCAATCATCCCAGTTTGCTGCTGCTCCTCCCTTGTGGGTGATTGACTGAAAAACCCTCCACTGAGCTCCTGCAGTTCTCGGGGGAGTTGATGGATTTGACACAGGCAGACCCATCTTTTGGGATCGAGCTCACTGTAACACTTGCAGCTACCTCAAAAGCCAGCTGCTGGCTGGTTAAGCCATCTCAGCAGACTTTTAGGGTGTCACCTGTGTTGGAAAGGGCCACACAGGCTCAAATAAGAGTGCGTGCAGTCAGGTGTGTATGGATGGGAAAACAGTAAATGCCCATGGAATGGACAGAGAGGGAAATGCTCAGAGCTCACTGCAAACAACTGTGACATGAAAAATCACTTCAGCCTCTTTCTGCTCATTTCAAGATTAATAATTGTTATAAGGTCGTAAGTTAACTGTGTAGGTTAAGGTCATTGCTGATTATTCATTTCTAGGCTTAGCCATGCATGCCATACTGATTTTATACAGTTCTGCCTTTAGGCCCTTGGAGAGCCGACCCCTAGGTCTGCCTCTGCTGCCATGAAGAGACACTGGGTACAGGCACTAATTTGACTTCTCAGTGTGCTTGCAAATCCTTCATCATGTTGTATCAGAAGTGAATAACAAAGCAGCTTCCATTCTGAGCTGAGGAAAATGCTTGAGGGCTCCTAGAGCCCCAACCACAAGTTAAGATTAATGTAAATCTTATGATAAACAGTGTAAAATGAGACAAATTTGATCTAGGTTTGACTTGTTTATGATGGCATTCCTTCAGATTTAGAAATGATGACCAGCTGAAATGGGAGCTGGATCCCCTCTCAAACCACTTTCTCTCTGCATTGTGTTACTGAGTGGGGAGTTTTCCAGCATTGCTTTTATCGAGGCATGTGTTAAATATAATCTTTCTCTTTCAGCTTCTGCTGTCTTAGTCCTGAGAAGAACTTTGGACTTCTGAAATGTTTTGGTTACTTTGAAAATCAAGTATGATTTACAGGCAGAGGACGGAGCAACCATAGTGAGTCCTCACTAGTAAGAGAAGAAACCAGCCTATTCCTTGCTTATACTGCTAGATTTGAGCCTGTAGGCAGCAGTGACTGCTCCCTGCCCCCCTTTATTGGAGGAGTCAGTGTGGCAGTGAATCACTAGATAGATCGATCAATCCAAGCTACTACCTTTTAAGAAGCATCTGCACCACAGCCTTCCCTCCCACTGTCTTTATTTCATCTGCTCTCGTTGCTGTCATCTTGACTTCTATCCAAGTAGAAAGGGATGTATTTTTCCCCAATACTTTTTCCAGCTTAGCTCCTTCTGGCTGTGTTATCCATCCCTTGTTCTCACATGCTCTTGAAGGCATGGAGACCATTTGATCGTCACTGGATGCAGCTTTCTAGGAGAGGGCTGTTCAGTACAGAGTGCAGCAGTGCTACCAATTCTCATTTATATTCCTCGAGCAGTTCACTGTATCTGAGAATCTTGTTTGCTTTCCTCCACTGAGCCTCTACAATGAGCAGAGAGCTTTAGGGATTTTTCTGTAATCACTTATAAATCTCTTCCCTGGTCAGTATTCTACAGCATCTTTCCACTGAGCAGACGCTTCCAGTTTCTACTACTGCTGTACTGTTGGATTTGAGCTCGGTATTTTACAGCAATGATCCCCTGCATATCTTTTGGCATTACAGTTACTGAAAAGCAAAAGGTTCATTGTCTCCCATTTGTTCCCAATGAAACCACTTTCCCAGTCTACTAAGAGCAAATACAATGGGGGAAACTTGCAGAAAAAGTCAGTCTATCACTAAAAATAACACTGGTTTTGTGGGGAAGGAGATCACAGAACCACAGAATGTTAGAGGTTGGAAGGGACCTCGAAAGATCATCCAGTCCAGTCCCCCTGCCACGGCAGGATCCCCTAGATCAAGTTGCACATGGACATGTCCAGATGGGTTTTAAATGTCTCCAGAGAAGGTGACTCCACAAACCCCCTGGGCAGCCCCTTCCAGTGCTCTGTCACCCTCACTGGGAACAAGTTCCTTCTCAGATTGATGTGGAACCTCCTATGCCCCAGCTCACACCCGTTGCCCCTTGTCCTATCATTAGATGACACTGAGCAGAGCCTGGCTCCATCCTCCTGACACCCACCCTTCACATATTTATCAACATTAATAAGGTCACCCTTCAGTCTTCTTTATTCCAAGCTAAAGAGACCCAGCTTGCTCAGACTTTCCTCTTAAGGGAGCCTTTGTCGCTCTGCACTGACCTCTTTCAAGCAGTCATGATGTGTCCTTCTGGAACTGAGGGGCCCAGAACTGGACACGCCGTTCCAGATATGGTCTCATCAGGGCAGAGTAGAGTGGGAGAACAACCTCTCTCGATCTGTTAACTGTCCCCATTCTGATCCACCCCAGGTTGCCCTTGGCCTTCTTGACCACAAGTGTACATTACTGGCTCATGGCCATCCTGCTGCCCACCAGAACCCCCAGGTCCCTTTCTCCTACACTGCTCTCCAACAGGTCAGCCCCCAACCTATACAGGTAACTGAGCTTATTCTTGCGCAGATGTTATTTCTTCTCACAGCAAAAGTTTGTTCAGTCTACTTCAATTTTATTCAGGGGTCTTCTGCAGGATTTCTTGTGTCTGACTTCCTGAGCACCTTGGTGGAATAGTGTCAGGAATTTATTTTGGAAGCTGGCATCCCTCTTGGGGATGTCTCTCTTAAACCAAAGTACTGTTCCTCAGGCGCCTCCTGTGCATGATGGCAACCACAAAAAGGGGGGTCCCAAAAGGTTTGCCTCGAGCACAGCAGCTGGAATGCAAACCCATAATCCATTTACACTTTCTTTCCAAAGAGCATTTAGCGTGAGCAAACGACCGTAACGCCTTCTCTGTGTTCTGGCCTGGCAGCTGGGCTAGCTGAACTGCTCTTAAACCAATGTACTTCCGATGCATTTGTTTTATATGGAGAAACGAAGAGAAAAGAAGGTGCCTGTGTGTGAAGAAGCAAACTGCCTGGGTCAAGAACACCTGTAGTAACAAAGCAGCAGTGACAGCAGCTTTGCTGTGATTTTTCAGAAAGTTCAGTGCATCAGTCACTCTCTTCAGCTGACAGCTGACAGAGCGGATTATGAATTCCTTGCTTATATCTTCCCACATGAAAGAAGGACGTTAAAACTGAAAAGGGGATTTGGCAAAGTGACAGTGAAGGTAGTGAACCGTGGGAAGCAGCACAGAGCACAGCCTGGGCAGGAAAATTCCGTCTGCTCTTCACAAGCAGCTACAGCGTGAACTCTTTGCTGGGACAGAAGAAGTCACCGGATGAGAAGAGCAGTTCAGGATTCCCCCATCACATCCCCATGTCCTGACCAAGAACCACGCTCGCACACACAGCTCAGTCTGGAAGAAGTGAGCTTGTTACTGAAAACAGCGTTCCAGCCTAAGGAACTCCCAAGCACAGGTATTTTAAGTGGAAATGCAGGTAGTGTTTTGGAAGAGGGGGGTTGTGGCACCTCCTTCTCTGGAGACATTTAAAACCCACCTGGATGAGCTCTTGTGCAACTGGATCTAGGGGATCCTGCTGTGGCAGGGGGATTGGACTGGATGATCTTTCAAGGTCCCTTCCAATCCC
>JAOXOE010000848.1:8810792-8824048 GCA_028565055.1 Phoeniculus purpureus | reverse complement strand
CCCCTGGGCAGCCCCTTCCAGGGCTCTGTCACCTTCACTGGGAAGAAGTTCCTTCTCATATTGATGTGGAACCTCCTATGTTCCAGCTGACACCCATTGCCCCTCATCCTATCACTAGACGACTTTGAGAAGAGCCTGGCTCCATCCTCCTGACACCCACCCTTCAAATATTCAACAGTCAAAATGGGATAACTTAAGGACTGTAAATGCCTCCAGGTTCTCCCCTGTCCTGCCAGGGAAGACTCACGAGCTAGCAAAGCAGGTAGGTCCCTGCTCATCAACACAAAAGTGGCATCAACCATCTGTGCCTGTATTTGGTTGGGGTGAGTCCAGCAATTGACTTGGTATAGACTGAAAAATTGTCAATACTTGAACAAAATGCTCCCAGTCTGCAGGTTAATGCTCGCAGCTTTTTCTTAGTATGTTACTACTTACATGTCTAAATGCTCTCACTCCTGGCAACTCTTGCACAGAGACTTGCACACAGTTATCATAATTCTGGAGATCCCTTTCAGGTGCTGGTGGGGTAAAGGTGAATACTCCTCAGGCTTTTCCTTTACAAAATGAAAATCCATTTGTCCAAAGTCTTTTTCTTAAAGAACATAAGTGAACTGCTCTTACCTCAGTGATAGCCCTGTCACTCCTGACATTACACCCGTAAGCCCTCAGAGCTAAGGTGCCTCTGCAAATCGCTTGCTGCATTTCTGCATGTTAAGCAGTAAGAACACAACGACGTGGGCAACGTTCTAAAGCTGAGTTGATAATCCTTTAGAAAACCAGGTAAAGGAGGGGAACACTGGAAACCTGGAAGCTTCAGGATAAGCAGAAACCTCATTGATATGTGGTAGTGTTGGTGCTGCTTGCGTCGCTGATATCTCTGCAGTAGCTTTTCACCATGTTCTTCCAAGAGGCTTGTTACAGAAAAGGGTATAGGACACTAAATCCCTTTCTAGTAGGAGCCTTGTCCTTCTTGCTTTTGCATGCTTAGCTTGCTAGCTAGCTCAGGCTGACGGCTGGGTTTGGTTTTTAGTTGTCTTTTGTTGTGGTTTGGTTTTGGCTTTTTTAATATAGAAAATGGCATACTGGGGTGGATCAGAATGGGGGTGGTTAGCAGATTGAGAGAGGTTCTCCTCTCCCTCTACTCTGCACTGGTGAGACCACATCTGGAGTACTGTGTCCAGTTCTGGGCCCCTCAGTTCAAGGAGGACACAGAACTGCTGGAGAGAGTCCAGTGCAGAGACACAAAGATGAGGAAAGCCTGAGGGAGCTGGGTCTCTTTAGCATGGAGAAGAGGAAACTGAGGAGTGACCTCATTAATGTTGATAATTATGTGAAGAGTGTGTGTCAGGAGGATGGAGCCAGGCTCTTCTCAATGTTGTCTAATGATAGGACAAGGGGCACTGGGTGTGAGCTGGAACACAGGAGGTTGCACGTCAATATGAGAAGAAACTTCTTCCCAGTGAGGGTGACAAGAGCACTGGAAGGGGCTGCCCAAGGTGGATTGCAGAGTCTCCTCTGGAGATGTTTAAAACCCACCTGGACATGTTTCCATGTCATCTAGGGAATCCTGCTGTGGTGAAAGGATTACACTAGATGGTGTTTCGAGGTCCCTTCCAATCCCTGATGTTCTGTGATTCGCATAGTGGGTAGAGAAGGCTTTCCCCATTCACTGTGGATTCAGATGTTTTGAATTTTCTTAGAAGTCTGTGTTATCAACAAGCTCGTATCGGCATATGGTCGCTCTCTGTCTGCTCTTATTGTGCTGCCATTTGTAGAAAATAGATCTTTTTCCTTTTAGTAATGAGTTGTAAATTGCCAATTTTAATCTTTTCACAAATACTCAGATTCTGCAGCTCCTGATGTGTCATTTTTTGGGCATCCTGAAATACTGTCTCTTGTCTTACTGGCTTGCTAGATGAAAACCAGCTCGTGTTGCTTATAAATGTTCTACAGCCCTGTGGATTCTTTCAGATGCTGGGAAAACGTTGAAGATATCTAAAGTAAAAAAACCAACCTCATAACACCCAAAACCCAAGCTGTATAACACAGGTCAGAAAGCGGGAGGTTTCTACATTACATGCTGTGTCAAGCTATGTTGCTGTTTATGTAGCTGACCTTAAACTTCATGAGAAATGTTGTCCAAGCCATCACTGTGTGATGGTTTTGAGGCAGGAAGCGCTGCACACACAAACCCTAGCAGAAATTTCCATGCCTTTCCCTGCACGTTGTTCAAATTGTTTGTTTTTAGGATCAAGGATGGTTGGTTGGATTGTTTTGAAAACAGTCAAGAGCTATTTTTCTGATCTAGTTTTCTGTTGACACATCATGTCTGTCTGTGTGTGTGTTCACCAACATACAGGTGAATAAAGTTATAAAGCAGATTCTGCAGTCACTGATGTGCTTGTGAAATCTTCACCCTCGTGAACTCTGGCCACAGTATTTCTCTCATATCCAGAATTATTTGGTTTGATTCCAGTCCTCAGTGTCAATGTAGTTTGGATGCTTCTAGGCTGTGTCTCTCTCATACCCCCTCCCACACCTGTACACACAGTCTCAGGTATGTCTAATCTCAAGGAACTTGTTTCCCAAGACCCCAGTTTTGCCTCTATGGTGCCACTGTTTCAAGCTCCAGTTTGTCAGCAGCAGCAGCACATCTTTGCTGCTATACCCTACACTCTGCATTCACTGAATAAAAGAGAAAAGAGAAGGAGGACTCCATTAAATTAAATCTACATGTTCCCTTGCAATGGTAATCTTTCTTCTTTAACTCGCAGGAGCGCTGTAGCCAGAAGGCACTGCATATGTAAGTTCCTTATTGGAAAGAGCCTTTTTTCTTACATCACTATCCCCAGCGTCTTCAGAATCAATATAGGGTATAATTTTTCTCCTCTATCCAAGCATTTCTGCAAAAAGAGCTCTGGCCCATATTTTACAGCTTTAATTCTCACCTGATCAGCCCTTGCTGCAACAAGATGTTAAAAATGTTACGTGGAAGTCCCAGCATATGCTGATCGGTGCCCGAGTGAACTGTGCTGCTTCAGAGGTGAGGCAATTCCTAGACAAAATGAATTGGATTTCCATTTCTAATTTAAACTGGTGAGTAGCACACAATGCAAAGTCCCCTTTAAAATTCTGAACCAGTTGTTAACTTGCTGCTGGACATTTGCCAGTGCTTGCACCTGCATTACCTCCCTGCTAATATTTCAAAGTGTCAGCTCAAGTGGCCTGAGAACTGCTGGTGGAAGTGTTGTAATTGCTGCGATACGCTTACTCCAACTGTGATAATAAAACACGAGGATGGAGTGGACGAAGGGAAAAATAAAAAAGATAACAGCTGGGATTTATGCTTCCAGGTTTTAAAAGAAAGCTTCTCCATAAGCTTGGTGATAAACGGGATGTAGTGTGCAGCAATAAAGAGGAGGGAGGGAAGGCTGACGTAGATGAAAACACACAGGGGCATCTGCACAGCAGGACTAGGCTTGAGTCTTATGTGGGGACCTTGCAGAAGTCATTTTCTCTCGTCTGTGTGCAATCATCGTGAGTCCCCCGTAGATCAGCCATGGCATGATGCACAGGAACGTAAAGATTTTGTTATCCTAGCATGTGCTCTGATGCTTCTCTGAGAATTTAAGGCTCCTTCCTAGACAAAGATATGCACCATCTAAATGGTGTGTTAGGTTGATGAAGGAAATATCCTACTAGATGTCACAATAACCCTTCTGTTTGCCCCAACCCCACACAAAAACTCCAAAGATGAGATGCAGTAGTGGAAAAGTGAGGTTGCAACAAAGGGCTGAAAGACTGTGAAGTGAAATGTATTGTGTCTAGTTCTGGGCCCCTCAGGACACAGAGCTGCTGAAGAGAGTCCAGCACAGAGCCACAAAGATGATGAAGGGTGTGGAGCATCTCCCTGATGAGGAACAGCTGAGGGAGCTGGATCTCTTGAGCTTGGAAAAAGGCAGACTGAGGGGTGACCTTGTTAATGTCTGTAAATATGTGAAGGGTGGGTGTCAGGAGGATGGAGCCAGGCTCTGCTCAGTGTCATCTAATGATCGGAGAAGGGACAATGGGTGTCAGTTGGAACACAGGAGGTTCCACATCAATGTGAGAAGGAACTTCTTCATGGTGAGAGTGACAGAGCACTGCAAGGGGCTGCCCAGGGGCATTGTGGAATCTTCTCTGGAGACATTTAAAACTCTCCTGGATGTGGTCCTGTGCAGCTTGGCCTAGGTGATCCTACACTGCTGAGGGGGATTTGACTAGATGATCTTTTGAGGTCCCTTCCAATCCCTAATGTTCTGTGATTATATGGTAAGTGATCTAAAAAATATAGACTGGAAAGAGGGGAAGATGCTTATTAATACTCTTATTGCTGTTTATTTTAGTTCTATTTTAATTTCTTGACGTGATAATTTGCTGTTTGCTTCTCCCAAATTCTCATAAATTCAAGTGGTAGGTGGTGTGCTGCTTTTATTTTCTTTTTTTTTAATTAAAAAAAACCCCTTACCCTATTTTGTGCATGTCAGTTTGTCTCTGCTATGTCACACATTAACGCATTTCCAGAGCTGTTTAGTATTAGGTATGAAAACCCAGGATTTAAATAATTTTAGTAAGATTTAAGTGAGTTAAAACTTCTTGCATAATACTGGATAGAATTGTGTATATCACGTCTATTTTAGTGGCATTCATTAATCTGAAGACTGCTGTTCTACTTGTCAGGATAAATGAAAAATCCTACTGTGGATGGTACAGAAGTTTTGCAAGAACTCACTCACTCACATCTTTCTTTCTGAAGCTTAGAAAAGAGTATTTCTTAAACTGCCTAGAGACCAACCTGTTGTTTGCCTGCCTTAATAGGGCCTCCAAAACACTACTTATTCATCGTCTCAAAACCAAGTGGGGAATCAAACGATGCTCCAATTTAATCAGTGGGAAAAGATGCATATTCAGCCTTAATTTTCAGATTTAAATCTGCAAGTAGGGCTAGAACAAGCTGAACACTCCATTCATTTTTCCATTCCATAGCCTGGCTTCTAAGCCTAAGTGTAGGGGCTAATTGGCTTTCCGTCCTCCACACTTGGCTGCATCAAGGTTACCAAATTCCCTGGCTCCCTCAAACAAATATCTTTCATTTTTCTTGAATTAATGTAGGTTTGTATTAGCCACACTAAAATGTTTTACATACCAATGAAGAAATGAACCTTTCAAGTAAGAACGGTGTTTAGATCAGGATCGCAAGTCACATTCCAGGGTACGATTGCTAGACGTTCTCATTGGTTCATTGCCACTTGTTAGCAGCTGGAACACATAGTCTGAGCTTTTACACAAAAGGTAGTAGAATAATAATCTCACACACAAAAGGTCAATCACTGGGAATTATAAGCAGATGCCACCGTTTCCAGAGGCAACAGACACTTGCTGTTCCCATTAGCATTTCAGGTGAAAGTTTCTTGGGGATTTTTCATGGATTGAAAATAAAATTAATAATGTTGGTTGGTTGGGGGTTTTTTTTGGTAGCAACATCCTTAAGATGTTTTTTGGTCCATCCTTAAGATGTGGACCAAGCAATGGCTAGAGTTGGGGGCTCCTGATGTCCCTTAACTACAGGATTTTGGCATGAGCTTTTTTTGGGTTTCAGAGAGAATGGTGTAGAGATTTTGTGCAATCAGAATCATGGAATCACTCTGGCTGGAGAAGACTCCTGGGATCGTTGAGTCCAACCATCTACCCTACCTTACAAGTTCACCCCTAAAGCAGATCTCTCGACACCAATGATGTCAGCTGCACAGTGTTGTATCTAACCTCACTGATAATAATCCTTAATAAAGGGTTTGCAATTTCTTCTGCTGTTTGAGCACTGTTTATTTAGTGGTTGACTGAGAATTGTAGGAAAACTGCAAGAACATAAGCTCCAAAAGATGACCATTTCATAGATGACCTATTCCAGAAACCTTTACACTCCAAGAAGAAACTCTTCTTGCGTTGCACCTCACAGGTGATCAGTCCACTGCAATGGAGGATTCTGCACGTGTTCCTGTGTGACTTGATCTCAGTGGTCCTGCTCTGGCAGGGGGATTGGGCTAGATATCTTTTGAGGTCCCTTCCAGCCCCTCTGTGATGCCAGACCAGCCTACCCAAGCTACAGTCCTGCACTGTCTCCATTACAATGCTATAAGTCCATTATAATAACACCAGCTTCCAGCCTTTCGTTCCAGCCACAGTGGACATGTAGAACAATGACGAGTGTCTTTCTTTGCAGCTAACTTCCTCTATCTGAAAACACTTTCTGAATTTTGATGAGGTGCATTCTCTCTTCATTCCTACGAGGTAAATAGCATAATCTATGCAGGAGTTACTCGGAGAATGCTTAAGCTGTTTCTGTGTTTATATCTGGAGGAGAAAAAGAATCAGTAATTTTATCCATATGTATCGTAGCCTTCTAGTTTGGTTCTGAGAACCTGAGTTTAAAAAGAAGTTAAAACTTCAAACTTTCACTCTTGCTCTTATCAAGCATAAACCTATAATTACCAGACTTCTCACTTTTCATGACTATTTTAGTGTATACTAAAAATGTGCACTAATGTGGCATCTATCTAGTGTCTTCTCTGAGTAAAATATAGCTGCACGCATTTTCAGAAGAATCGGGTGTTCATCAGAAAAGTCTCAGCCACAAGTTTCTGAGTGATGTTATCAGAAGCAATCAGCATTTCATAAACCCCTTCACTGACACCCTCCTCTGAGGATCATCACTGGGAGAAGCACTTAGCACAGGAGAGTGGAAGCAGGGTTTAACCCCCATGTGAAGACGGTGCCCCTATTACTGTTGCTTCACGCTTTCCACCGGATTTATTGGAATTATATTTCAATGAAAGAGAAATGCTTGAAGATAGAACGAGCTTAAAGAACTCAAGAAATTCCATCTGGCTAAAAAGAACATTTTGTATTTTTTCAATGAAAAAAAGTTTTTGGTTTAATATATGTCCAATCTAAAACTCAGTGGTATAGAGACCCCGAGACGTTCTATCACTCTCTTCAAATTATCTGCTGCAAAGATAGGGCAGTGCGTAACTGCATGGTGTGAAACTCAAGAATATGAGAAGGAGTTAGAAAAGTGGGGGTTTTTAATAGGAAAAGTCTTCTTGGACAAATCGAGGTCTTGTTTCAGTCTCTTTTATAACAAAATCCACATAAAAGCATCTAGTTTAAAGCTGTGGGGGTTTTTCAGATCCTATAGCAATTGAGTTTACTAAATTATATGAAAAACTGCAGTAAGCCTGGTAATGTCCTCACTTTGCTCACATTTCGTGTTCTTGCAGCTGCTACCTTAATAATAATCTTTGTTATTATCACAGAATCACAGAACATTAGGGATTGGAAGGGACCTCAAAAGATCATCCAGTCAAATCCCCCACCACAGCAGGATCACCTGGGCTTTAGTGTAGATTCTTAACTCAGCATTTCACAAATTACCCAGGAACAACCTTCTGCTTGACCCTGTGGTGTGGATTGAATATGTAGAATAAAAGTGTGTCTCATCTTAAATTAAAAGAGTTCAGACTAAGATAGATACTTGGTAAAATCGAAACTGAAGTTGTGTTTAGCAAGGTGCTGCAGCATTTCCCTTCCAGCTAATGATTTGGGAGGGTATTTTAGTCCACTGAAACCACGGCAATAACAGGGTGAGAGTAACGCCAAAGGTATCAGCAGTAATTGCAAGGAATTAGTGGTTAGAAGGAATTAGGCTGAGAAAGAAGAAGTGTAAAAAGGGGACTATTGACATAGTTGTATTAATCCATCAGGAAGGCAAATGAGATCTATTGGGATGGAAATTAACTTTCTTTGTACATTATATTGACTAAACCAGACGTATATTTTTCTCTCTGCTCTCATTCCTTTGCACATTAGGCTGTTTAACTCAAAGCACCTTTGAAACGAAGGCAAAAGTGGGCTGGGATGCCCCTGTCAGTGTTTTCTCTTGAATGTTGTCTTCACACATTTCTGATAACCTTCACTAATTTCTTCACTGGAAGGATTATCAAACACTGGAAAATGCTGCCCAGGGCAGTGGTAGAGCCACCATCCCTGGAAGTATTTGAAAGGAAATAGACGTAGTCCTGAGGGAAATGGTTTAGAGGTGACCTGGCAGTGTTGGGTTGAAGGTTGGACTTGATGGCCTCAAAGGTCTCTTCCAGGCAAAGAAGTTCTGTGGTTGCGCCATGACCTGTTGCTTCCATTCAGTAGTAGCCGAAGTTGTAGTGAGTTGAAATGTCTGCTTTAGGTCTGAAATGATTTACTATAATTTAACATAGTGGAATGTAGTCTCTCGAACAGTAGCTGTCTGTCTGGCAAGCTGCTTGTGTGGAGTGTATCTTGAGCAGCCAGATGTGGAACATTGCAGATCGTGAACGAGTCTTCCTCTGTTGTGTTGCTTTTCATAGTCATTATTTATTCTCTTGTCAATGAAACTCTATCAAAGGAAATAGAATGCATCAGTTCTTTCCAAGTCTCATTGTTGCACATGCTTCCTTGTCTCTGACATGCTGCGTGGTCATAATTTGTGATGCTTGAGTCAGTTAAATTATATCTAAGCATTTCACAGTTTCATTAATCATTTTTTGTCACAAACTGTCTTCATGAAGCCAGTTCAGACTGTCACAGACTGTCCCTCCTGAAGCCCTGAGTACATTCATGTAGCTTTCTGAGATGAGGGACACCAGCATTTTCTGCCATGTTTTTGCCTTCCCACTTGTGAAAGAGGGGTTGTGGAATTTCCTTCCCTGAAGACGTTTAAAACCCATCTGGATATGATCCTGTGCAACTTGGTCTAGGTCGTCCTGCTCTGGCAAGGGGACTGGACTAGATGATCTTCTGAGGTCCCTTCCAATCCCTAATGTTCTGTGATTCTGTGAAAACGTGACCTGAAAGCAGCTTTATTAATTTTTGCTTGCTCTGCTGAATAATCCCCCTGAAGTAGCTCTTGCTGTGTTTCCTACCTACAGCATGTAATCCTCAGTTAATCAAGAAACAGAAATAATTTGCATTGCCTCCTTCAGTTTAGATTGCTACTGGTAATACCGAGACACGTTCTTTATTAGAGACACTTCAGTGTGATGTTCAATAGTAACGTGACCACGTTCTTCTCTGCTTTTGGAATATGATGCTTAAGAGTTCTTAAGTAAAGAGCTGATAGAAATGTACTTTTAAAAGGGAATTTCTGTCATTAGAAATATTAGTCCAACACTGCATCTTCCAAACACTGGCACACGTGCAGCAAAGCCATGAGACAGGTGGTGCATTAATTTTAAGGGAAAAACCCCATGAATAACCGCATCATAAAGCAAATCTTTGACAATATGTTTAGTATCTTAATTATAAAAAAAAATTCAAGGTATGCCTCACTTTACCTTATAAGCAACCAAAACAGAGCTTAATTTACATCACTCATTTAGTTACAGGTGTTCAGGAGATTTAATGCATCTTTAAACTGTCCAAAAGCCCTCAAGAATCGTCCAACAGCTGCAGGTTGTTTTTTTGTCTCTAACATCAAACTACATATTAAATCACTGTAGTTGAAAAAACAAATTCACTTAATTTTAGGTGTAGGACTAGTTTATTTCTCACAAAAAAATTAACTCACATTTTCCTGTATCCCACACGTGGAGAGATGAATGTTTGTGCTATCGATACGGTGGTGCTGACAGATGGAGAAGATGGAACTGCAGAGCTAACCAAAACAACCTCCTGTTCTTGTTAGGCAGTGTGTAGCTTTCCAAGGGATCCAATTCACCTGTTTCATGTATGGGGCAGCTGCATTCTTCAAGAAGATAAACAGTAGTTTTGCCAGGTGCTTTGCCTGTGGGAAAAGAGAGGGGTCACATATATCTTCAATACTTCAATGTGGCTTTAGATTTTCTGGCTGTGGGTGGGGTTTTTGTTTTACTTTGTATTTTGCATATGTACAGGAAATTAACAAATTCAAATTGTATGGTAAGTGTGGTCCCACTACACCTCAGCCCACAGGGCCACTCATTTCAAGGACTCAGAACTGCTGGAGACAGTCCAGCGCAGAGCCACAAAGATGATGAAGCGAGTGGAACATCTCCCTGATGAGGAAAGGCTGAGGGAGCTGGGTCTCTTTAGCTTGAAAAAAAAGGAGACTGAGGGGTGACCTCATTAATGTTTATAAACATGTGAAAGACTGGTGTCATGAGGATGGAGCCAGGCTCTGCTCAGTGCCATCTAATGATAGGACAAGGGGCAATGGGTGTGAGCTGGAATATAGGTGGTTCCACATCAGTATGAGAAGGAACTTCTTCACAGTAAGGGTGACAGAGCACTGGAAGGGACTGCCCAGGGGTGTTGCGGAGTCTTCTTCTCTGGACACGCTGAAAATCCACCTGGATGTGTTCCTGTGACACTTGATCTAGGTGATCCTGCAGTGGTGGTGTGGATTGGCTTAGATGGCTTTCGAGGTCCCTTCCGATCCCTAATGTTCTGTGATTCTGTGATCATGTCACTCTATCTGTGTGGCTTATTGCCATGGTGGGCCATGGGTTGAAGGTTATAGCTCAGTTAAAACCATATTCACAGTAACTGGTTCATTGGTGACAATAAGAACAGATATTCAGATCCAAACTCCACCTCAGGTGTTCCTTAAACAGGAACAAAGGAAGAGGGCCAGGTGATGTCACGGTACGGCTACAGCCTTGTTTGTCACTTGCTTTCTCTAGGTCGCAGGAAGCTGTGAACACAATTAACACCAAAATCTTCTTCCCAGCTGTCTTCATCAGATGTCAAAAAACTTGTTAGGTCCTGATATTTATTAGATTATCTGCTAAATTTATTATAGTTAGTGAAATATGAGGTTTCTAGTCAGCTGGGACTGAAATTATTTGCTTCTAGGTACAAAATTGTGGATTGGCTACTGGATATCAAAACCTTATCCAGACTTTTTTTAGTTATGAAAAACAGAAGTCAGTAACAACAAAAAGTTCTTTGTCTTTGAGTGAACTATTAATTCGCTTAGTTTAATAACGGTCAATAAATCACACATGATCTCTCTTGCCTCATCAGCCTATTTATAACAGCATGCCCTTTATTATGACAGGTTTTATGATATTTTGTGATGACCAGTCATAGGGGGAAAAAATGTTTAATGTACTGACACCTAATTTTATTATCTCTGGTACCTATTCATTTCCTCACAGCATTTCTTTGAATCGGTGCCAGTTTCAGCTACTGTACTTTCAGAGGTGGGCTATGACACGATCAAAAGCTAATCTAATAAATCAGTAAGGGAGCCAAAAGACCAGTTAGAGAAGACAACTGCATAATTCACTACTGACAGCAGTAACATGTAGAGCCTAGCTAAGCAATTTTTATATTTATGACTAAATTTATTCTTTCTAAAAGGAGATGTCTACCTTGACTTCAGCAAGGCTTTTGACACCATCTCCCTTAACATCCTCATAGGGTAACTCAGGAACGGTGGCTTGGATGATTGACTGTGAGGTGGATTGAAAGCTGGTTAAACAATAGAGGGTTGTGATGAGAGGTGCAGTGTGCAGCTGGAAGACACTAGCTACTGGTGTTCCCCAACACCACTAGATACTAGGGATTAGTGTTAGGGCCAATCTTCTTCCAACACCATCTGCAACAACCCAGATGAGGAGATAGACTTTGTCTTCATCAAGTTTGCTAATGACACAAAACTGGGAGGATTGGCTAACGGGAATTCTGTGCTACCATTCATTGTGGTCTAGAGTGACTGCTGAGCTGGGCAAAGTGGAATCTAGTGAAGTTTAACAAGGATAAGTGTCAAGTTCTACACCTGATGAAGAATAACACCAGGCATCAATACAGATTAGGGACTGTCTTGCTGGAAAGCAGCTCTATGGGAAAGGGCCTTGGAGTACTGGTGGACAGGGAGTTATCCATGGGGTAGCAGTGTGGCCAAGAGGGCCAATGGTGTGCTTGGGTACATCAAGAAAGGTGCGTCCAGCAGGCATAAGTTGCTTCTCCTTCCCCTCTACTCTACCCTGCTGAGACCACACCAGGAGTACTGTGTCCAGTTTTGGGCTCCTCAATTCAAGAGAGACAGGCAACTGCTGGAGAGAGTCCAGCAGAGTGCTACAAGGATGATTAAGGTACTTCAACACCTCTCCTATGAGACAGGGCAGAGAGAATTGAGACTGTGTATTCTGGCAGAGAAAATGCTGGAAAGGGTCTTATTAATGTCTACAGATGTCTGAAATGTGGGTGTGGTGTCAAAGGCCAGTCTCTTGTCCCTTTGATAGGACAAGGGTAGAAAGGTACAAGCTTCTTTACTGTGAGGTGATGGAACACTGGAACAGGCTGCCCAGAAAGGTTGTGGTATCTCCAAACCTGCCTGGACACATTCCTGCATGGCCTATCCTAGGTGATAATGCTTTTGGCAGGGGGAATTACTAGGCGATGTCCTGAGGTCCCTTCCAACCCATGTCTATTTCCCAAACGTGTTCCAGTCGTTGTGTTTCTGCTGCTCTCTAATATATAAAATGTGATTTCCAAGCCCAGGAGAAGGACACTTGCTTAGTTTTTTGTAAATTATTTCTTAACTTATTGAGCTGTAAGATGCCAGCTGTTGATTCCCTCTGTCTATATGTCAGGGTGCTCAAAATACAGCAGAATTGGAACCACAGAAGTCCACACTGCTAATATTCTTGCAACAATCTGTTGTCTTTCTGGGTGCATCTGTCTGAACCTGTTCATGTACAACACACTTGGGCACGGCTAAATCCTACCAGATGCATCATGAGGCTTGTTCAAACAACCGTGCTTATTAGCTCCTTCTCCTCTTGTGGCAGTTTATGTACAGAGAATACAAACCCTAATGCAACCAGGCAAGCCTGTGTGTCTCATGATCATAACTGCTTTGCACACGTGTGTGAAGTTAGCTTTAATGGAACCTGCATTGGCACAGTGGAAGGAGACAACACAGCAGTCTTCCAACTTGCTCGTCTAACTATAGACCAGGCTATAAATCCAGAAAAGTTATGTGTAATACTAGTAACACTATATTTTTCTTCTTTCTCTCCTCCTCCTCTTCCTTCCTCCCCTATTGCTGCATTACTTTGCTGGGTTCCATGTATTTAGCTATTTTCACTATAGATTTGAGACAACGTGAAATAAAGGAAGCTTCTTTAAACAGATAATAAACAGGTTGTTTATTAAGTATGGTGGTTACCTTTTGAGAAGAAATAAATCCTTATTTGACC
>JAOXOE010000848.1:8797126-8810692 GCA_028565055.1 Phoeniculus purpureus | reverse complement strand
AAGGGAGTGGAACATCTCCCTGATGAGGAAAGGCTGAGGGAGCTGAGTCTCTTGAGCTTGGAGAAAAGGAGACTGAGGGGTGACCCCATGAATATTTATAAATATGTGGGTGTCAGGAGGATGGAGCCAGGCTCTTCTCAGTGTCATCTAATGATAGGACAAGGGGCAATCTGTGTGACTTGGAACATAGGAGGTTCCACATCACTATGAGAAGGAACTTCTTCCCAGTGAGGGTGACAGAGCACTGGAACAGGCTGCCCAGGGGGATTGTGGAGTCTCTGGAAACGTTTAAAACCCACTTGGATATGCTCCTGTTCAACTTGATCTAGGTGTTTCTGAGATTGGACTAGATGATCTTTTGAAGTCCCTTCCAATCTCTAGTGTTCTGTGATTCTGTGTAACATTCTATTGATCATCATAATGAAATGAGGAAGTTCTGGTTCAGCTTTGAAAATGCTGCTCTCAGTCTTTTCGTTATGAAATAGAACCGAATTAATGAGCTGTAGTAGTCTGTATAATTATACAGGAACAATTTATTTAAGGCACAATGCAAACACGGAAATCTGCAGCAACTCAAAAAACCCCAAATGATTTCCATTTCACAGCTGTTATGGTTCATTTGGAAGCAGTGGAGTAAGAAAGATCGAACAACCAACTTACAGCTTGCTGTACTGTGGTGACACCGATGTTTGGGATGCCTATACTGTGTTTTCTAGACAACAGAAGTGCTATAGTGTTTTCTGTTCGCAGTGTACTAATGAGTTCCGTTCTAGCTTTTTCTAAAGGGGTTCTGAGCATATGTGGAAAACCAAGCAGTGCTTTGGAAAAACACCTACACTTCACTTTTATTGTGCAGATTTCCTGAATTCATTGCTGATGCATTTGTGCAAAATCACTGTGTGTGGAGTTAGGGGTGGAAACACAATGAAACATTAATTCTCAGTTTTGTTTCCCCTGCTCTCTTGGAATTTTGTACTGGTACTAGTACCTTCATTAAAAAACACTGAATTTCATGGCATTGGGACTTTCTCCCACACAAAGAAAGCTGTGGCTTGACCTCTAAATTGCCTGGAGATGAAATTTCACAGAGTTTATAGGGGATTTTATGATTGTAGTTGGTCACAAGGAAGCAATGATATGTTCAGACATCCCAGCCTTTCTGAATCAGCTTTGCCAATTATCTTAGCCATTGCAGAAACAGCAGTGTGGAGCAGGAAAATCCTTAACAATCTGCCCACTTTTCCCAATGGTTAACATTTCAGATTTGTTCGAGAATTAGAGTTGACTCATCTGCTAAACCATTACAGAGTGCTCCAGATACATTAGGCTGGAGGAAGGAAGTGAATTAAACAAACTTTACCAGTATCTGTAATGTGGTGAATGTAAGACAACATATGCAAAGATCTCTGCTGTAGGAGAAGCAAATACTGGAATATTGTGTCCAGTTCTGAGCCTCTCAGTTCGAGAAGGACATAGAAGTGCTGGAGAGAGTTCAGTGCAGAGCCACGAAGATGATGGAGTGGAGCATCTCCCGGTTGAGGAAAGGCCGAGGGAGCTGGATCTCTTGAGCTTGGAAAAAAGGAGCCTGAGAGTGACCCCATGAATGTTGATAAATACGGAAAGGGTGGGTGTCAGGAGGATGGAGCCAGGCTCTGCTCAGGGGCACCCAGTGATAGGACAAGGAGCACCGAGTGTGAGCTGGAATATAGGAGGTTCCACATCAATACGTGAAGGAACTTCTTCATAGTGAGGGAGACAGAGCACTGGAACCGGATGCCCAGGGGCGCTGTGGAGCCTTTTACTCTGGAGATGTTTAAAACCACCTGGACATGTTCCTGTGCAACTTGATCTAGGTGTCCTGCTGTTGGCGGAGTGATTGGACTAGGTGATCTTTTGAGGTTCCTTCCAATCCCTAGTGTTCTCTGATTCTGTGAAATACTTACAACTCAAAGTCTTCAGATGTCTAATGTGATTTGAATTAAGCAACATTTTTCCTAGACTTTGTATTAAAATTAGAACCAAAGCCAGTGAGAAACAGATTTAGAGCAAAAAGCAGTAGCTGATCTTATCTCTTAAGAGAACAAGCTAAAGCAGAAGTTGCAAAAAGGTGACTGGCATGTGTACCTTCTTAAATGGCTCTGCAATGGAATATTCAAGCTTTTATTGTAGTTTTTAACAAATAGAAAATCTAGAAAAGCACACGTTGTTAACGTCGTTACTTACCACACTCTCTTTCCTGTGGCTGAAAAAGGGATACAATCAGTAGTCAAGGCAGCATTCCTACGAGAAGAAAGGGCACAGCCATTTTGTAAAGAATAATGAGATGAAAAATACAGTAAAGCCTACAACTGTTCCTTCCTTGATTATTGATATTGAGCTTTATTAGAGCATTTAAAAGCTTGGAAGGGATTATAGTCATAGTACTGGCTACCATGGAAATGTCACTGCAAATGATAAACCCCTTAGAGTGACACTGGTATTTCAGAGAATATCACAAGTAATTATTCAGTGAAGAAGTGAATTTTTAGTAGCTCTTTGGAACAGATTTTTTTTTTATTCTTCCCCACCCCTTTTATCCTGCCGTATAAAGAGAATGAATCTTGTTTCGTCTCCGTTCTCTGTGAAGCAGGTATCTGGAATGCTTATCACAGCTTTCCAAAGCAGAGTACAGTGATTGCAGCTAAAACCATCCCAATCCTTAGTGCTGGCAGGATGTTAAAACAGAAAAGCATGATTACTTCTTAGTCTCTAAGGAGAGGAAAATTCTTTACCTGTTGTGACAGTGTAAGTGGAACAGAGCCAGGGAGCCGTGATGCCCGGTGTATTGTAGCTGAAGGCATAAGTGCACATAGTTGTCCTGGCTTCAACTAAACTTTCATCTGTCTAGAGAAAAACTGGATTTTGAGTGTGAAAGTGTATTTGGAAAAGCTGGAAATTTGGATGCCTGTTTTTTCAGCCAGAACCTGCTAGGTATGGCAGTCATTAAAAGGAGGAAAGGTAAAAACATGCTGACATTTCTATGCTAATCCTGTCTCATTTACTTTTCAGAGCAGGTTACAACTCTTTTCTGTTCTATCTGAAGTAGTTCATAAAAGTCAAAGACAGACGACTGTTCAGAGCATATCCTTTAGAGTACAGTGTGATATATAAAATGAGAGATGCTCAAGCTGAGGTTGCACTCACTATTGTCAGGCAGTCATGAAAAGCCTATACTCCACATAAACATCTAGTCAGTGCCAGAAGAGTCACTAATCCAAAATTTTATTACTCTCTGCCTCAGGTTCATCATGCAACTGCCCAAGCATTTTGTGAAGTTACACACTAACATTCTCCAAATGAAGAACTAGTAATGAAAAATAATTCTTAGACCAGAATTGTAGTTAAGAAAAAAGAATCTAAACCCATTGGAAGTGTCTGTTTTTCATCTGGTAACTTAGAAATCAATCTGGATTCATGGATTTGTGTGGAAGGGATAAATAGTATTGAAGGGTAAAACTGAAAGAAGGCAGATTTAGATTACATGGAAGAAGGAATTTCTTTGCTGTGAAATACTGAGGCAGGCAGTGAGACACGGGGAAAGGTTGCCCAAGGAAGTTGTGGATGCTCCTTCACTGGGTGTGTTGAAGGCTGTGTTGGATGGGGCTTTGAGCAACTCAGTCTGGTGGAAGGGCGTTTGGAACTAGGTGATCTTTAAGATCCCTTAGAATTCAAACCATTCTATGATCTACAATTTTTAAGCACAAGTCTGCTTGCAGGTCATGTAAGTGTAGGACTGAGAATTCACCATGCTACAGAACTTGAAAATAAATTAGGGAAATGAAAATTGTCATAGAAGAACTAATAATTCCTCCATTACCAATGCAATTAAAACAAAACTAGAAATACAAATGACACCTTGAGCTCCTTAATGTCTATCTTCTATCTTCAGCAGAGGATCACAGAATCACAGAATGTTAGTGATTGGAAGGGACTTTGAAAGATCATCTAGTCCAATCCCCCTGCCACAGCAGGATCATCTAGATCAAGTCACACAGGAACGTGTTCAGGCGGGTTTTAAATGTCTCCAGTGAAGGAGACTCCACAACCCTCTAGGGCAGCCTGTTCCAATGCTCTGTCACCCTTACCATGAAGAAGTTTCTTCTTATATTAATGTGGAATATACTCTTCTCATACTCTCCTCTTTTAAAAATAATGGATTGCTTGCAAAGGATGGATTTGAGCTAGATGGGTTTTTAAACAAAGCTTTAAAGTCAAGTTGCTGACACCAGCGTGAGCACAGGGCATAATTCAGACTCACTAAGATAACTCTTAATTTTGATTGGATGCTGTGAAAATATATATAAATTTAATTTCTTACTTTTCGAGAACATTTAATCGAAATTGGGATGCTCTTGAAAATTTTTATTAAGCTGTAAATTTTTTTAAATGATGTTTTGGTTCCGCTCTTTTCCTTTTCAGCAGATTAGCTAGAAATATTTATTTATCTGTCTCAGCTATTGCAAGGGTGAATTAGTGTTTTCAGAGCTTTGTACAGCATCATGTAGGTGTCAAGATTTTAAATAATCTCTCTGATAGCATTTATCGCTACATTTAATAGGCTTTCAATTAGAACACCAATTAAGTCTGATTTGTTTTGAGAAACAGACATATTTTTAATTACAGCACGCACATTCAGTCTTGTCTTTAATTGAACAGGAATGCTGAAATGCTGTCTTTATTTCTAGAGTAGGGAACAAGGGCAAACTGAATTCTCTGCATAACTGCAGAGGATGAAGTAGAAACATTACTTCAGCAGGTGCAGAATAACTCAGATGAGGGGCAGATTTCTGTGACCCTGCTGCCTCAATGGCTGGAAAATATCCTAGAGACTTGCCCCAAAACAGGATCTAGTTGCCTGCATCTACTGTGCTAAAGTCTGTAAATGCTAGCTCAAGAGAAGCTGGAGTTGTGATAGCTAAATCTCCCTCTTCTAGTGTAGAGTTCACCATCCAGTGTTGAAAGTCTTAGCTCATATAACTAATGCCTTGAGAAAGCAGCACTGTGCAGCAAAGCACGGCACAGATCCTTATCTCCCCCTCAGTGTGCTCTGTCTGCTCAGTCTACTTCTGTGTAACCATAAGGGCAGGATGCTCCAAGACAAAAAAAATACTCATCTGTGGCTGGCACAGTTTGGCTTGTTCAAGACTCTCTTGACCCTTCTGGAGAATAATGGTGATCTGGAGGAATCACTTGGATTATGCAGTGTTTTGCCATGAAGACAAAGAGCAGGCTCCAGCCCTTGAATTATGGTCCACCAAAGGCCTGTAGAGTACAGGATTATAAGTCCTGGCCTGTAAGCAGGGCCACTGCAACCTATAGAACTGTACACATATTTCAGAGTGTGATAACAGAAAACACTTTCCTAAGTCAGGTGTTTAATATGCACTATCTGTAAGGCAGAGCCTATAGTCAGTATTTCCTTTCCATCATGCTCTCAAATCTCACTTTATAAGTTCTGTCTATTTTATTTTACCTTGGAATGTGCTACACTGGTATTAAAAAGCGATCTGATTTATGTTTTAGATTTGTTTGTCCATTCTTAAAGCAGCACATCAAGTCTTAGTATTTCATCTGTCAGCACTTTAAGTCTCATGCTTCTAGATATTCTGATGTCAAGGCGAAGTCTTTGAAGGTTTATGCAATTAACCCCCTTACCAGCCAAAGAAAGGGTTTCCAAAATACCAATTTCCTCCATTTTTTGGTGTGTTACAACTACCACAGAAGCAGAAGCTGTACTTCAGTAGCTACGGTTAGAGGAAGCATAGGTCTTGTGACACTCCTCATAGCTAAGGATTTTAAGTGTGGATTTAGAATGTAGCATTATAAATAGTGACAGTGTTCACTGGTGTGATCTGAAGTAGTCTGTAAAAATGTTAAGTGTCTTCTCACAAATACTGGAGCCTGAGTTTGTCTTAGTGAAACGTTACTCGTCAGCTAACCAAGGATAACTGTGTATGGCATTTGGAAACAGCAAAATAAATCATTAGCATAAACCACCATGGAGGTTTTATCATCAGTCATTCACATTAAAGACCACTTGAGTTCAGTTTCTTCTTGCTGATCAGTGTTAATATTCTCATACTCCTTTAGAAAACAGTGACTAAACATTGAGTTCATACATTCCTTGAACAATGCACAGCATGTATGTGTAGTAGCTGTAACAGTGCTCCATACCCACAGGAGTATTTAAGTACCTCTTTTCCATAAGATCTGGAGTCAAGAAGTCAAAGAGTGAAGAAATTTTGAGGTGAAGTGTGACAAACGGCTGGACTGTGTGCCATATACTAACTGGAACAGAATAAGCTTTTCAGCCGCTTCTATAATTAAACAAGGCAAAAATAAACCCTGAGTGGAAAATAAATTGAGCTGAGGATATGATTACACCTAATTTTCATGGGCTTCATGTCACTCTGCGTTCGGAGCGTAATTCCCCTTCAGCACAGTTGTAAACATTTTGTTCTTGTCTGATCATTGATATCCTATTTATCCGTAAGCATGAGGGGGAATCTGAATGCCCAGCCCCTCTCCGTGATAAATGTTGTACTTTCAGGGAGAAGCTGCATTTGAATCTTTCTCCCTGCTGCTGTTAAATTCTTGGCACACGTTCTGAATTTGAGCAGAAAAGATAGACCTAGCCTTGTGAGTCATTTTCTTGATTGATCTAATTTACCTTGAAGGTTAATGTATTCTAAACTAATTTGGAGATTAATAACCACTTAAAGATATATGAAGAACATTTAACTGTATACCAGACGAGTGTGGTAACCTGGTTTATTATCTCTTCAATGACTTTGGGAGTTCATTTGATGAGGTTTAAGAGTTATGTGATTGTTTGGTACACAGAGTGGCAGGTATGAAACAAAAAGGTGTTTTCAGAGCTCTCTAGTTAATTCTGAAAACAAGAATTTGCTTTTACTGAATAATTAAAAGAAAAGGTATGTTCAAGGTAATAGGATTTTTTTTTTACGGCATTCATTAAAGTTCTTTCAGTGATTAAATAATTAATTGGACCAGAGCAGTGCTGGACCTGTCCATTCCTGCTTTTCACTTCTAGAACAGCATAATTGATGATCCTGCGCTTCCTTTTTTTTTGTTTTGTTTTTTTGTCGTGGTTGTTGTTTGCTTGGTTGTTGGTTTTTTTGCAGAAACCAGACTGGTTTTTGGTTTGGCACCAGATTGCCAATGCCTTTATCTTAAGGAAACATGGCAAGTTACCTTTTCAGATGTTAAAAAAAGGCAAGTCTGGTGGATGCCAAGTGGTTTTGGGTGCGTCCTCTTTCTGCTGTAAAAAGCTGTCCAGTAATTTGCTGAAGAATTCATGTCTGACCTGATAGAACTAGCAGATGGAGATGTGAGACAATACTGTACATGCCCAGAAGCTCTCACTGTGCTGCCATATGTTCAAGTGTCTCGGACACTTTCCAGTGTAAGTGGAGATGCTAGTTCTTGCTTAGAGGTTTTTGTGCTGAAGTTCTGCATAGAAGGTCCGGTTGCTGTGGGAAGGTCTGCACAGCTGCACTAAACAGAAGCGCTCTTAGCTGCATCAGATATATTGTGCATATACCAAAAAATAATGGGATGACATACAAGCAACAAGTCCAAAGTTTTGAAAAACCCTTGTACAGAAATACTGGGTACTGGGGCTGTAATATACTGAGATTTGCCTTACTGGCCTCAGCAGGAGATCAAGGCTGAGTTCTGTATGTCCTTCTGGTAGTCCAGTTCTGAAATTCTTCCTATTTGGGTGAAGGAACACAGACTGCTTAGTCTATATTACATAGTTTATGTGAGAGATTTACACATGAACTTTTGGCCAGATACTTTCCTGAGTGCTGCTAAGGATCTGCTCCCAGACCAGAACCTGAAGTCTGTGTAAACAGGAGAGAGTTGTTTGATATTTACAAATGCTGAACATCTTCAACTGCCAGAAATTTGTGAGAGCTGCAAGTATTAAGCAGCAGCAGGGAATGGATCAAGCAAATAGTGTCTGTTTATTGTAAATATTTGCTTTATATTTGCAGCCAGATTCATACCAAAATGGTGAATGAGCAGTTGGACACATCAATATTTCTGAATATTGTGTGTGTTCCCGTTCACTGACCTTTAATAATAACAAAGATCACACACAAAGTATTTTCCTGCCAACTGCATCTGCTTGTAGAGTTTGTTTCATGTTTTATCTGGGTTTTTATCTCAAACCATTGCTGCATGAACAATGAATGCACAATAGCCCCTGGATGCCCGATTTATATGTGCAAGCTCTTGATGACTTCAGAGCGACTTCATGAGTGTCAGAGCAAAACTGAGCCCAGACTGATTTTTAAAGGGTCATCAACAAAGAGTAGAAGAAAAGAACTTATCTAGAATCAGGGCTTGTTATGCAACACTGGGCTAGGCAGATACCCAAATAAAACCTATTTCATACCCAAGCGAAGATGGCAGTTACACAGTTAAAATACAGTTATAAATGAAGAAAACCCACCACAGGCTTGTGGAGCTTCAGGAAACATTATGGGGATTATGCATAAGTTCTATAAATAATAGAAAAGCTTTTCATTTTGAGGTTCTGCTGGGCTGTCAGAGGCAATAAAAGACCTAGCAAAGAAGACAGTTATGTTCAAAGTCAGTAAACCCTTGACAAATTCTAAGAAGGTGTCAAGTGGATGCACTGTTGAACAGACAGGGAAATCTATTAGAAAACACAGTGTACTAGTGCCAAGCTTAAGCCACATCCTGTCAGGAATTGCTACTGGTTGTATTTCACAGAATCACAGAAAGTTACATATTGAAAGGGACCTCAAAAGATCATCTAGTCAAATCCCCCTGCCACAGCAGGATCACTTAGATCAAGTCACACAGGAACATATGCAGGCGAATTTTAAACGTCTCCAGAGAAGGAGACTCTGCAACCTCTCTGGGCATCTTGTTCCAGAACTCTGTCACCCTCACTGTAAAGAAGTTCCTTCTCATATTTATGTGGAACCACCTCTGTTCCAGCTAACACTCATTGCCCCTTGTCCTATTAATAGATGATACTGAGAAGAGCCTGGCTCCATCCTCCTGACACCCACCCTGCACATGTTTATAAACATTAATGAGGTCACCCCTCAGTGTCTCTTTCTCCAAGCTCAGGAGACTCAGGTCCCTCAGCCTTTCCTCATAAGGAAGGCGTTCTACTCCTTTTGTCATCTGAGTGGCTCTGTGCTGGTGTCTCTCCAGCAGCTCTGTGTCCTTCTTGAACTGAGTGGCCCAGAACTGGACACGATATTCCACAATAGTATTTATTTGTCTACTACTTCAAAATGGTCTCAGTCCCCTCAAACTGGAAAACAGGAAAGGCAGGATTTGAAACTGCCATTTAAATTACCACTGACAATTATAAAATAGAAAAAACAGCAAAAAATATCCCGTCTTGGATAACAAGCTACTAGAATGCTTTCCTGAAAATTCTACAGTCAGTACATGCTGTTTGACTCATGGTACAGGTTAACATGCTGAGGAGATGCAGCCAGTGAGGCATTTGTCAGAAGAGGACAGGGTAGCAGATCTGTTCTGTTTCCTGTCAGTGAATTTGACCAAAGCATTAGACGTGTCAAGACCTGGACTTTCGCAATTATCCACAATTTAGATTCTCCAAGGGAAAAAAAATCCAAATTGCATGTCAAATTCCTCCAGGAGCCTCGGGGTTAAATCCTCGTGTGTGCATGCCCCAAGAGGGAGAGGACTGCTTCTTTAGAGTGCTACCAGAGGCAGAATCAGATGCAAGCTGGGAAAGCATCTACAGCAAGTTAAGATGTGACAGTATCATGAGATACTCTGTGGCAGGAAGGCTGGCAGATGGTGCATGCTGATCCTTGTATCATCAATGGGCCAGCACTGTTTTGTGGGCACAGCTGAACAGTTGATGAAGTTTTACAAGCATGGAATCGCATTGATTTGCTCATAACTGCCCCATGGAAGCAAGCACATATACAAAAACTCCTGAAGCTGCTTATGACATTGGCTTGAGAGGTGTGGACTCATAATGAATTTGGGAGAAAAGGACATTATGCATATCGTTTTGTATCGCAGCCTGTCATTAGTCACTTTAATTCACAACATATGCTAGCCATGAAAATTTTAGCTATTTTGGAAGTACGTTATTGAAGCATGTTCTCTTGGACAAAGAACTGTCACATATCATTAGCACAGCCTGTCTGTCTTTTGTGGTTTGTTTTTTTAAGAAATGAAGCTTGGAAGCAATATGGTATCAGTCTCTAGATTAAGTTAAAGTTCCACAAAGTGGACGCTTTATCTAATTTTCTATACAAGAAGCCACAGATATACTTCTGACAACACAATGTCTCGAGAGATTTCATCTGCTTACCACACTGTGCATTTGAGGTAGGAAGAAGTTTTGATTTGCATCATTTTGGAGCACAGCAGTCTTCCAGAATGTTGAAACCATGATCACTACAGTACATTTCACTGGGGTGGTCTTATGTGTGGAATGGAAGACATTGCTTTTAGCAGACTGCCAATTCTGGTGTTTACTTCGCAAACTGTAAGAGGGATAGAGCAGCAGGGCAGCAAGATGAAAACCTTCAAAGAAATACTGATGCACAACCTCAGGCAATGGACATTGATATCAGCACATCTAGGAGTTACCGACAGCATAGGCTATGCTGGTGTTGGCATTTTATGTTGGGATGGCTTGGTCTGACCAGCAGCACATAGCTGATATCAAAGCAGACGGCACCAAAACCAGACAAGTTCACAAGATTTTCTGACTTTACTTACACCAGATCATGGAAGGGAATGAAAGCCATTCCTATACTGAACTTTTCAGGGTTTGGTGACCCAAGATACAATACAACAGTGTCATCTGTGATTCTAAAATACTTATCACTATAATACCGTTAATTGCTGCAGTGTTTCAAGATGCAGCTAAATACCATCCAAGGCTTGTCAGAGAAGAGATGTAGGTCCCTTCAAACATCACCATGCACCTCTGAAGTCTGAGAACTCACATCTTAAAGACTTCTAACTTGTTTAGTCTTACTGCAATCCAGCTCTGTTCTGCACTTTGAGATTCTTTTTTGCTTTTGTGCTGCTGTCTTGAATTGCTAGTAGCAACAACTGTTATGATCACATAGATCAGTAGATCTACTGATAGATTGGTAGTTTCTGCTTCCAGTTCATGAAGATGCATGCTTAATTGATCTTTTCTTTGTTTCTCCCTTTAGTAAATTTGGTGTTGACAGCAGTTAAACTAGAAGCAGTCCAATCCATTTTCTGAGAGTAGCTGCAGAATGCAGCTGAATATAAAAGTGAAGCTATTCCTGCTGTCAGAATCAGGATTAGGTTAGTCTTCCATCTTTGGTCATCCTCCAGATCTGTTCCATATTTTTAGATTCTTTATAAAAATATTTAAAGTTTTTATGACCAAATGAACAGGGAAACCTGTTCTGGCAAAAGGAGATCGATTTAGTAGCTGGCAAAATCGTTCTGAAATCAGAGTATCATCCATTAGGCATTACAGACCTAAACCAACCTCCTTTGCTGCATAAAGAAATGTCAGTAACACAGGTGTTACAGTACCATGTGCAGTTAAACTTCCTCTACTCTCTATGGACTTAGGCTCAAAGTCTTATTTAGACTTTTCTCAAATAATTACACTGCATGAGATCTAAACACTGATACAGAACTTGCAGTTCTGACATTTTAGCATGAACACTGATCTTTCTTGACTGTCTTGGCTTCCAGTTTAACTTCATTATTTCACGAAATGTGTAACATTTATTTCATCCATGACTGTAGTAATTTAGCAAGTTTGTTGATAGTGCTGGGTTCAGAGAGCCTGCAGATAGGATTGATTTTCTGTTTGAGGCCAGGTATTTTAATTAGCCTCCAAATACAGCAGACTTCTTATGTGCTTTTAGTGGGTGTGTGCTGAGCTTGGAAAAAACCAGCCAGCTACACAAACCTCCATGACAATTACTTGAGTTTAGCTGATGGCAGTTAGTCACTTCAGAACTGTAGATAAACAGACAAATTTTAGATATTTATTTACAGTAAGCACACAGCACTTAGCTGCGTGAAGGTGATATCTACAGGGAATTCATATTCCACCATTTGTGCTGACTACTTGAAAAAGTTGTTTAAGATTTTGTGTAGAATAGAAATTTTCTTATTTTCTTTGTCTTTCTGATCTGATTTGCTTTGGTGTCTATGCCCAGTGCATTTTTTTGTGTCTTACTTACCTGACTGATTCTGTAATTCTTATGATTAAATGTGCAGTTAAGGCCTAAGCACTATTAGCACAAGGGATTTTCAAATTAGGACAAGACTGCAACATGTCAGCACTACTGGAATAGGAAGTATAACTTTCATGTTTCCTCTATAGAACTGTGTGACTCTGCCATGCAAATTGCTAACGGGTATAAAGGATGATGAGGCATCAGGACTCAATGTACCCAGCAGCAGCACTTAGCAGACCTGTAATGGATTTACCCATGGTAATCTTTGGAATTGTATGGATGCTGACGGCATACAAACGACACAGTGCAAATTACATTATTTTAACTTGTTTATCAACTTGTCATCACAGCCCCTTATTTTTTTTCCAGTGCAGCGTCATAGATCTGACTCATGCAGAGCAAGTCACAAAGACGCACTGGCCTGTCTACATTTCCAACAATATTATTATGAGAAATACATTAATTTGTCTGTATGGAAAGGATTTAGAGGTTGTTGCATGCATTTGTTACCAGAGACTCAGCACTTAATCACACAGACTCGGTTCAGCAAAGAAATTATCTCTTCTTCTCAAGTCCATTAACAGTACTTTTACAGAGTCTTGAGAAATATAAATATTAGAGGACATTAATGAAAATGACATCTATACCTGATGTATTGGTGCCCAAGAATGTGATTAAATGCCCAGTTAATTAACTTTTTTGCTATGATACTATAGTAATTTTTTAAAGGCTAACTGAACTGTCTAGACAAAGGCCAGTAGACTGATCTGGGTGAACTGTTGTCCTACCAATGATTTAATTATGAATAACAGCAACATATAGTACACCCTGGATGTGTCACACTACATAAAGCAAAATGCTGAAGTTAGTATTTTGTTACTGCAGCAGTACCCCCGTGAACACTCCTCCTGCTACTGTTGTTCTGCTACCAAGCAAAACCTGGCTGCACCAGTGACAAGAGAGCGTGAGGTACAGATTAAAGTGATGCTTTTCCTGAAATCACGACAGTGGCAGTGGAGCTGTTTCAAAATTCTGACCCCCAAGGGTTAGGGAAGGATGCTCAGGAGAACATGGCCAAGGACTACCCCCCCAAGTCTTCTGAACGCAGGCCATACTTTTCACTACAAGTTACGCATCCTATCTCCTGACCTGAAAGGGAATTTTCAATAACACGTGGAAAATAGCTCTGAATGACAGAATCACACTGGTTGGAAAAGACCCCTGGGATCATCAAGTCCAACCATCTACCCTACCTTACAAGTTCACCCCTAAACCATATCCCTCAACA
>JAOXOE010000848.1:8776594-8792453 GCA_028565055.1 Phoeniculus purpureus | reverse complement strand
AAATATTAACATATTTTTTAATTCAGTAGATTGATTTTCATTTTGCTTTATTTTTAAGTAATTCATCTTTGCTCACTGACTGAAAGAAATGTGATGTATTTATTCATCCCTTGGGCCCGAAATGGTGACCACTGCATGAAATACTCATCCTCTGCTGTTTTGCCCAAAATCTAACAATGCTGTTACCTCTTAGTCCTTGGAGATGGGGAGAATAGCAGAAGAAAATGTTTTATATATTGTGTAATGTTATAGCTTTTGGAAAGTCCTGTACCTGGTGTATACAGCAATGTGGTACTTCTATTGCAGCTCTCCTTGCTCAAAGTCCTTAAAAACTGGGAAAGCTCTAACCATTATGACTGAGATGTGTTATCGTGTGAAAATAACCTGAAGAAAGGGCTGCTTTTTTGCAGTTTTTTGTGTAAGAAAGAGGTTAATGACATGAGAAGCTTCAGACACTAGAGCAGGAAGCAGGGAAATGGGATTCTTAGCTAAAACTGCCTGGTTTGGGGTAAAGTAGGCAGCTTGCATTGGACCTTGTGTTTTGAAAAGCAAAAGAAGATGAAGTTTTATCACTTCACAGGACATGAAAAGAAAAAAAATTGTGTCTCTGCTACTGTCTGCAGCCCTTTGAAATGTCTGTGCTGCTCCTGAGCCTTTAAACTTGTTTATCACTGACTCACTGAGACCAATATTGAGCTGACATTTTCCAGGGCAGATTTCTGAAGCTGTGCAGTGAGCTGGCACTGAAATAATTGGCCTAATTTTTCAGAAGTGACGAAGATCCCACTGACATCTTCATTACATCCTGAGACATTTAAGAAGATAACACCAGGCACCCACATTTGAAAATCCTGGCCTTTTACCTCACCAGAGATTTTTACCTCAGAAGGAATTTGTGAAGATTACTGTGTTCCTAATGCCTTTCAAAATCCTTTAAAAGGTTTTGCAAGTGAAGAGTAAGAACAGCAGTGTTAGAATACAGTCTTCAGTGGTTCTCTTTACTTGCCAGGTCAAAACCCATGCTAGGCAACCAGTGAGACCATACACCAGAATTTTGGGAGATTAGCATATAGGGGAGTAAGATCTGACCACAGTATTATGTGTACAAACACCTGCAGGTTCTGTGATAAGCTGCATTTTGAAGTAAGAGTTGCGGCAGTAATTCTGACTAAACTTCTCTGCAAATCTGATTTCAAAGGCATCATTATTCCCTTTTTCCAGACCTAGAAGCTAATGTGAAGTGACTCGCTTCAAGTGTGAATGGAGCACACTGAACCGCACAGCTTTCTGCCGTACAGCAGGAAAGGTATGGACTGGGAATACTGAACTGAACTGATTAACCCCAGTTTTCCAGTCATTTATGTATGTAGGGTTCTCTTCCACATTTGCTCAAGTCAGGTGTTCTTTCCATTGCTTGGTTTGCACCGCCAAGTAGAAACTTCAGGATTTGTAGTCTCTACATTGCGGAGTTGTTTTGATAAGCCAGAAGCAGACAACAAAAGCTGTTGCTCATTACCTGCCCCATCAGTATTTATCTGCAAATAATGTTAAACTAATGAACATCAATGACTATTGCTTTACTCATTTAGCTTGTGTTCAAACATTGTTAAAAATAAGCACAGGGATTACTTGAACTGCTGAACAAGTCTGGTCTTGACTACACCTCACTTTTGAAAGCAGTTATGAAGGTTACTGACAGAGTAGAAGCAGCAATGGGAAGACAAGTTGTAGTATGGATGACTTTACTGCTAAGACAAAGCTAATTTTGGCAGTGCTCATTCCTCAAATAACAGATAGTTTAATTCTTGGAGCCTGCTGTAAATAAATTGTATAAAATCTGTGATATTGAAGTAATTGTTACCCACCCTTCAAAATTCATCAGAGTTTTAAGGTATGCAGGCATTCCAGCCTCAAGTAATGCAGTTTTCCTTTAGTTTCTTTGTACTTATAGCCTTAAGTGTTATAAAATCATAGAGTTGTTTAGGTTGGAAAACACCTTCAAAATCTTCAAGTCCAGCAATTATCTGAACTCTACCAAGCCCACCACTAAACCATGCCTTCAAGCCTCCTATCTACATGACTTCTAAACACACCCAGGGATGATAGTTCGACCACTTTCCCTGGGCAGCCTGTTCCAATGCTTGATGACTCTTTGCACATAATGCCACATTTCAGGTACCAAAGTCTTTCAGATGGTGCTCCTGACAGCAGCAAAGCTGAGAGCTCTGCTCCTTTCCCTCATGACATAGTAGAGGGTATTGTGCCTGTTGGATGGCTCATTATTTCTTATGCCATTCTCTATTGTTTTTTTCTAAGGGTTAGGGTTTTTGAAGCTCTGAAGCACTGTTGAGGCTTGTGGAGGTTCCTTGAAGGTTAGAGCAGGATGTGGCCTAAAAATATGATAATCTCATAGGTGTAATATGATGAACTGTGCAGGCAATCTGATGATGTAAAACAACTAGCTTGTATAGGCATTTGGAAATAGACTTTATTGATAGTTATGATTCCTCCACCATTTTGCATAAAGAGAAAACTTGAAACCGTGTCTCCTCGTCACTGTAACTCAGGTGCACTCGGATTGTTAGGTTGCCACTTGAACTTGTAGTTCATTCGTATTTGCATCTGGTTGCATTCAGGAGCATGACATAGCTTCTTTTGACTTTATTTTGCTGATGCGGAGAAATACACAGGAAGCAAGAAAACAGGTTCTTTTCAATAAAATGTCATTACCTGAGAGGAATCTGCACTTGTTGAACCATCGCCTCAATGGAATTGAAATGTGATTATATACTTTCCTGAACTGAGATCTGAGCTATTTACACTTCAAATATTGTTCACGGTGGACTGAGATTCAGAAGCTAGATACTTATTTATAGACCTTAGGTTATTTTGGTTAAATAATACATAGAGATCTTATAGTCATACTGATATTTATTTCATAAGTGCTTTAATATCACCACGGTACTTGCTGGCCCTGCATTGGGTCTGTATCCAATACACAGACTTGGAAATAACTAACATATTAACATTGTGATTTCCTTTAGAACAGAGTTGATGCCAAATTTTAATTCTCTTTCAGCAAGGAAATGGCAATTGCTGAGACCACATGGTTCTTGCTGCTTCTATTTGCTAATATATCATACAGAAAAGTGAGCAGCAGTCCTATCTAGATACCACCTGCATTACAAATCATTCTGTTTGTGAATTGTATTAGCCACTTTTTTTAAACAAATAGCATAAAACAGTGTAATACTAAAGACTTCTATTATCTTTTTGGTTCCCATTCTGCAGTTTAATAGCACTCTATCAGGAAGAGCAGTTTATCTTAACCTAAATAACATCTTTCCCTATGGAACATGTGCACCTGCACCCCTTGGTAATAAGCCTGGCAAAAACAAAACTAATTTAATGTCTTTTTCTTTACTCTGAGAAAGGTGCATAAACACCAATTGATGTTTCAACTGCACACAGGAATTCATTCAGATGATAGGTTATACTGCTCCTGGATTGGGGTTCTTTTTTAATACTTAATAGATTAGGGATGTTTAAGAAGATAGCAAAATTTGGATTATTTAGCTGTCACTAGTTCTGGTAACAGAGATGAACTCCTTCAAAGGAAGGGTCAATAATGCTGTGCTTTCCTCTGTGTCGTTAATTGCTTCTCTCTGTATCCTGCCCACTTGGATAACAAAAATCATTACTTACGGTGTGGGGCAGAGGCACACCCAAGTTTTAACAGCATGGTGGGGAGCAGTGCTGAGAGAAGATTTCAGCTGAATCGCACAACAAAGGTTATTTGATTCATTATTCTCAGCTGAGGGCTTTCATAGTTGGGTGCCTGTTATAAAAGAAGGAAATTGGAATGAGTAAGATTGGCTCAAAATGAGTATTGCAGGAGATTAAATTGGGACTTTCTCTGCTCCACTATTCTCAAATGCAGTTTTGAAGCTCTGTGGATAGGTTGGCAGCATTTCTTTCCCTTCTTCCTGAGAACTAGAAAGAAAAATGGTCTTTAAATTGAGTAAGCTTAATTGCCACAAGGCAGAAGAACATGGACCTGGCAGTAATTTTCACTAACCTACCAGTGGTGAGAAATGCAGTTTAGAGTAAGTACTGTATGAAATTGCACAGACAGACCTCATTAGGAAGCAAGTTCCTGCTGGGTAAAACTGCACCTGTCCACTCTTTTCTGGACTCATTTTCTTGTTATCATGAGCGCAGGTTTATCCCCCCCAAGTTTTGCACGCGGAGCTGGGTTGTGTGTGCCTTTTCCACTTACGCAGCTCGTGTGTCTTTGACCTAAGTTCCCTATCATGCAAATAGGTGCGAAGTGGTTTGCATAAGGGTGAGGACTACCCAGCTGCAAGGTCGTGTTTGAAGCCCTGCAGTGCCAACTCATCAGGTTGACCAGGGCATATTTTCTCATTTGAGTATTTCAGCCTCTTACCCCACTGGCAAATAGATCAGTGAGCTTTTATCCCGTGATCTGAGCATAACTGAACACAAACCATACTGAACCTCTGGGTTTTTTTCCATCTTCAATTTTCCAGGAGAAAACTAGTTTTGTCAGGATAGAAGTATTTCACAGAAAGTGTCAACTTTGGCAATGTTTTTGATAGGAATTTACGAAAACGCACAGTTGAAGCTTTTCAGCTTTGTTTGGATAATATTTAATTCCTTGTTTTAATTGGTTTCAGATTTTAAATGCAGAAATTAATATTAATCATTGCATATTGAATTACATGTGCCATCATTAATTTTGACCTTTAATATTTTAAACATTTCCTGCATGAAGCGATACGGAACTTTTGGTCTGTGAAGAGCATCCAAACGTTCACTCTGTGCTGAAACAGAGCCAAAATAAATGTCAAAGTGCACGGTGCTCTGCGGAGTGAATGGTCGATTTTCTCAACAGATGTAATAATAGATAATATTTCAAAATAACTTTGAAAAAATAAAGAGTTGCAGTTTGTCTTCAAAGCATTAGCAAAGATCAGTCAGAGATTTTTTCCTACTCACAAGCAAACTTTGGGGTTTTTTTCTGTTTATTTTCCTGTGATTCAGAGTGTTTAGGTGATGATGATTATCATTATTATTAGAGCATTCGACTACTATTCTGATAAAACACAGCCTTTTTCTTGTTGTATGTAACTGCAGAATGTCTTGGCCTGCTTTAGAAGCTATTTTCTTTGTATTTGTTTTGCAAATTCTCTGCTGTATCTGTGTGTACTAATGGTATCGGTTGACTATACCTCATCTGGTGTCACGGTGTGAAAGTGAGGAGAATTATAAATAAGTTTTGAAGGAGTAGGTAGTGATGCTCATGGTAAATAATTACTAGGTTGCCAGTATACATAAGCTTCCAGGGATATTTTTGTACCTGGCTATGTAATGGGAGCAAACAGTGCAGGAGGTGCAGATGTGCTGGTTTAAGGCTGTACCACAACCATTGCCAGAACACCCTGATGGGTAAGGGAGGTTTCTCGGTGCATAACTGGAGAGACTGAGACTTGGGTCAGCCTAAGCAAGTGTCAGTGAATCTTTAGAGAGTTGTTGACTTTGTGGTGAAATAAGCTCCTGTGCCAGCAGCAGTTCAGGCCAAGTCTTAGAACAATGTATGGACGTTATCCAGAGGGGTAAGATGCAATGTCCAGCCAGAGTGGTGTCATTAATCTGAAATAATTATTTGCAGTTGCAGAAACCCTGGTGATTTTTGTCACTAGTGCCTGGAGTTCAGTGTGGGCCCTATGGCTAATGCTTGAAATGACAGAAAAATTCTTTGGCCCCATCATCAAAGGGCATATCACATGGCAGCACTTCCCAGTCAATCACTGGGAGCTTAACGGCTAATATATCCTAATAAAGGAGGTGGGAGAGAGAAAGTTGTGTTGGTGAAGCTGAGACTAATAAGCAACCCTGGCAGAGAAGACTCATCTATCTCCAGTTCTGAAATGTGCTGTGTTTTGGTCCCACTGTATGTTTGAAGTAGCAGGTCTGTTAGCATTTATTTAGATTTATCATGGAGTAAATGAAAGCTGCAATATTTTATTAATCTATTCCCACTTCTTCAACTAGCTATATGCGTTTGGCTGTTTGTGAAGTGCTTTGTGGTTAGAAAAATGGTTGGATTGATGGAATGCTCCCTTAATTTCTTCCTAGGTCACTTTTGATTAGATGACAAGTCAAAGCGCTTTCTGCCATAGTGCTAAACATGGGTGAGATCGAAAGTCAGGTCTTTGGGGAGGGGAAAAAGGCCATAGCCTCTTCTCCACATCTTGGTCCATGCAGTTACACTGTCAGCTCAATTCTTCTTTCAGGTTCTTTATAACTGTTTGTGATACTTGGATGAAAGAGGCAACTTTTGATCGTTCTGAAGAAGTCACAATTCTGCGAGTGCTAAGGGAAAAAGTGTATTTCCTTAGAGAAGCCCAAAGATACGAATCAAAGATACAGAGGAAGCAGATTTTACTTTGCAAGGTGTTGTGGGTTCTGTCATGTCCAGTTTTCTGACAGTAATCAAACCTGTCTGCAATATAGAACAAGATAATATCCCATATAACATCAGTGGAAGGTTGGTCATTTATCATCACTATATCAAGTTCCTCTCTTCACTCCTGGTGTACATAACCCTCAACTGGACTGGAAAACAGCAGAACAGGAAAGAGATGGGTTTTTATTTCACTGTGAAAATGGTTTTGGGTTGGTTATAAGAGCCCAAACATTAGGGGAGAGACTTCTATCACTTTCTGCATGGGATGCAATTCAGTGTTCTTGAATGACATCTCAATCACGATATAGGTTGCATGTTTGCCTTTTCTTTAAGAAATACTGAATGTCAGTGAAGAATGCAACTAGTAACTGAGAGATGAAAGGATATAAGCGTAGAATCATTAGGGATTGGAAGGGACCTCGAAAGGTCATCCAGTCCAATCCCCCTGCCACAGCAGGATCACCTAGACCCAGTCGCACGGGAAAAAATCCAGGCAGGTTTTAAATGTCTCCAGGGGAGGAGACTCCACAAATCCTCTGGGCAGCCTGTTCCAGTGCTCTGTCACCCTCACTGGGAAGAAGTTCCTTCTGATGTTTATGTGGAACCTCCTATGTTCCAGTTTGCACCCACTGCCCCTTGTCCAGATGACATTGAGAAGAGCCTGGCTCATATTCTATAGCTGAAGACTGAGGTAAAAGCTTGTCTGCTTTTACTTTGGGCTGTGGAGAGTTAGTGTACTTCCCAAGGGCAGCACACACATGTCAGCTTTCCTAAATACGAAATAAATATGGAAAGAAAGTTCCTTTTTGTCAAATATTTACTAAGAAGATAGTGGTACAGCACAGTATCTTTCATAAAACTTCCTTAATTTTGACTGTTTCAATGCAAATTCTATGAAGGGATTTGTTTTGACCTTTTAAAGGGTTGGCTGCATTTCAAAAGAAGATATGCAATACTAAGATAATACGCTTTTTCCCAAACTTCCCATTGTGCTTTTAGCCATTTGCATTTCTGATAGCAAATACTCTACACATTAAGCTTCTGAATTAAGTGTTTCACATTAATTAAAGTAATTCTGTATAAATACCAATTGTTTTTATCTAATTATAAATTCTTTAATTCACGGTTTCATAGAATCATTCAGATTGGAAAAAAACCTTGGGATTATCGAGTCCAACCATCAATCCTACTCTACAAGTTCACCCCTAAACTAGATCCTTCAACATTACATCTAAGTGTCTGTTAAACTCATCCAGGGATGGGGACTCGACCACCACCCTGGGCAGCCCATTCCAGTGCCTGACCACTCTTTCCGTGAAGAATGTTTTTCTGATCTAAACCTACTTTGTGGAAGCTTGAAACCATTCCCTCTGGCTCTGTCACTAACCACCTATGAGAAGAGATGAGCCCCAACATCTCTAAAAATAGTTCTCTCTTGAAAACAGTTAGTTCATTATCTCATTGGTATGATGATCCAGCCATAAGCAATGTTTGCAGTTTTTTTTAATCTCTGATTTAGATGGAACAAAAGAACTCTGGAGGCTGACAGTTTTGGCATAAGCTGTGTCAGGGTTTATAAAACAACAGGGAACTTCTGGACCAGCAGAAGTTCAAAAGTTTGAACACATCGGCATGTCCGGTTTGGGTTTTGGCTTCTCAGGAGGCAGGGAAAATGCATGGGACATTTGTTATCCCTTTTCTACGCTCATGGGGACAGAAAGCTAGAGAAGCAATGTATTTGAATACAGAACAGTAAGAAATGAAAAGGCAGTGCCAAGAAGTGTGAAGTCAACAGTCTTGTTAAATTCTCACCACCTAGCAAATGATGAGATCTTGCTTCTCCTTCAGTTTTATGAAGCAGTGGGGCTGCTTAGAAACCTGGCTCTTACTTTGACATCAGGGAGGAGCCAGCCTGCAAAATAACCATCTCTACACTTCTCTTTATTCACTGTCTTGGCAGGATTGCTCCTTCATTAAAAAATGAAGGTTCATTTCATCCTATGAGCTGCCGATAACCTAGGCAGCGAGACAGTCCCCTTTTGTGAACTTACCCAAAATGAACAAACCACCACATTATTTACAGTCTCAGCTGTTCTAAAGCTGTCACAGCCTGAATCAACACAAATTGCATCTGAAGGGACCTTGTACTGAGTGAAGACCAAGAAGACATCAAAACCCATCTCCTTTTTTTTTTTTCCAGGCTGATCAGCAGTGTATAAATTAGACTTGAGCAGACTTCCTACTGCTCACTCTTATGTTCAGCCTGGGAACAGCAGGAACTTTCACCTTCTCTGGTAGTTGGCTGCATCTCAGTTGCATTTAGTCCATGATTTTCTCAGGTTTCTGGGAAATCTGCTTGCATCACATTTTTTCTTGGGGCAAGGAACTGAAGGACCTCTTCTACTCCCCTGTCCTCAGCCACAAAGAGCTAGTGCTCCTGAAATTATGCTGGCCAAGAGCCTACCCTGATGTCACAGTGCTCCAGACCTTCAGCCAGTTTCCCTGAGCTAAATTCTGGTCTCCTTAAGGACATTGTGGAAAAAGTAACGCAGTTAAACACGTACTCTTTGGTTTAATGGACCCATGAGAAGCCAAGACAGCACAGCCTTCTTGAAATGACCCATTCTCATGTTGTATGATTCTTTTTCTTTTGTGATAGCTTGAGGCTTTTGAAGACCATTAGGCTGCGACTCAGGAAAACTGTTTCTTCTCGCTCTTTCGTCAGTCCTCTCCAGCCAGAGGTGAAACGAAGCTGTTACGACTTCTGCCCTCTGTACAACGGCTTCGTTTTGAAGTACCGCACCCAAGTGGTTTCTATCTAACTCTTTCATTATTTATAACATGCAAAGCCTGGTTACATCTACAAACAGCTGTTCTGGCATGTTTTTGAAATGCAGAATTCAACGAAGGCTGTGAGAGAGCTCATAAATCATTCAGAGGGAGACTACTGAGCTTCCAGTGACTATGGGACCTTCCCCATCTATTGGCCATCCTCTCCCTCCTGTGCCCAGCAACTTTATTGCTGGTTTTGCCATCCTATCACTGAAATGTCTCCCAAATTTGATTTCTTTAATCAGAAGCTCATCTGGGCTGTGTTGCAGTAAAAAGCACGATTTTATGCTGGAGTTCTTTGAAATTCTCAGAAATGGGTTGTTTTACTTGACGATGCTAGCACAGCTTAACTAGAGGAGAGCAAACAGGTTCATAAAGTACTACTGCATTAATTACCACTGAAATATTACAAGTAGCTTGGTGAATGCAAATCTCAGGGAATAATTTCAACTCCTTATTTTTGCAAACTTCTTTTATTAGTCTAAATAGAGCGTAATTCTCTGATCATAGTATTTTTCTAAAATTATCTGTAAAGAAATAAATTGTACAGCGTGTTCTGAATATTAGAGAGCACTTCCACACTTGGTCAGAAGCCAGCAATAAAAAAATTATAATAAGCTAATTTCAATTCAAAATGAACTCATTCCTATGCTGCCTGCTGAAAATGCATGAGATGGGCAAAAGCAACTTGGATTCTACCTTCTTCTGCCTGTCTGTTCCCAGAAAAAAATCCAAGCTGAAATATTTAAAACGCATGTGTTTTAGAACAAAATTTGCAGTGGTTACTGTATTGGCCCGTGGCATCTTCTGGCCTGTTTTCTCAACTCCTGATCCTGTGTGGTCTTAAAGCTTAATAGGTGCAAAATGCATGAGTACCTCTCCCCAAATTGCATCTAAAATGCGAATAGGTGCTACAAAAGCAGTGTTTCATACTGAGGGGTGAGGGCTTCTGCACTTTCTGCCAGAAAAAGATCAAAAGGCCACAGAATCACAGAACATCAGGGATTGGGAGGGACCTCGAAAAATCACCCAGTCCAATCCCCCTGCCACAGCAGGATCACCTAGACCAAGTCGCACAGGAACACATACAGGTGGGTTTTAAATGTCTCCAGAGAAGGAGATTCCACAACCCTCCTGGGAAGCTCCTTCCAGTGCTCTGTCACCCTCACCATGAAAAAGTTCCTTCTCATATTTGTGTGGAACCTCATCTGTTCCAGCTCACACCCATCTTTCATTAGATGTCACTTAGAAGAGCCTGGCACAGGTACGGATTTAGGTGTTGTCTACATAGGACTTATGTCCGAGACAGCAGGTAGAGGGGCATAAACAGACATGAAACCTCTGCATTGAATTCCTCCCTCCAAGATATGATTTTGGATACTGGTAGCTAAACCTTTCTAAATTGCAGTCTGTCTCTGAACCTGAGAACCCACCAAAGTGGATTATCTATTGTGTAGCTTTTCCCAAAGGACAAACACTGCCTGGACCCCTCCCCTTCCAAAAGATTCACTTTCAGGTTCCCCACTTTAAACTGCCTGATGGTGATGTGCCCTTAGGTGAAAGCAGAACTGTTTGTGACATCTCCTTTCTCAAGGGGAAAGATTTTTCCAGTGCAATATATCTGTGATTATCTTCCACAATCACAATGCCACCATGGCCTTGGTGTGACAAAACAGCCCAGATGAAAATCATTGCTACACCTGCTGCCATACAAACCCCAGCACATCTGAATGACAGTGCTAACCAGCTTTGCTGTGTCTTGTCCTTAAATGTGAGCTGGTTGAGAGAACATGTGCCTTCCTCCATCATGAAAATGCTAACTTTTCATGGAAACCACAAAGCACCCTCCTGCTTTGTCACAAAATTGAAAAGGTTTGGGTTGAAAAAAAGAACTGTCACTTTCCCTTCCTTGCTCCCAAGGAAGGGAATTTTTTGAACTGTTTTGAAAGATTTTTTTCCTACCAATATTTAGTGCTGGAATGTTACCACTAACGTCTTGTTCTCATTTCTTATTTAATCTTATTTTTAGTGTTAGGAGTCATGTGGCAATCACAAAATGAATATACTAGCATGTATGGCAACATAGTCTATTAAAATGTTAGCAAGGTTATACTCTGTGGGAGAAAAGTAACAGGAGCTTGTTGAATTGGGTTGTAATTACAACCACTAATGACACAGAAAATACTTTTCTAAGCTAAAACTCTACACCAGATGTCTCTTCCTACTCCCGCTTGCCTCAGACAGTATTCTCTATTGCCCCCCGCCCACCTGCTTTTCCCATTTAGGTCTGGATGCTTTTAATTGCATATTAAATAGTTAATTTTTCTAGAGCATCTGAAAACCCATTTCATTATTCCAAAGAGCCTCAGGTTTTTCAAGTTAAAGGTGGGATAAAACTGATATTTATTTGCTAAGCCAGTAATTGGAAAACTGATTTTCTGTTAGCGGCCCCAGTTTACTCCGTTCAAGAAGAAGAAAACACTGACCTTTCTACCTGTCACCATGAAGTGAGTCACGGTTGACAAATGTTTGAAGCTGATGTGCACTATTTGCAAGATAAATCAGTATTGCAAATCACCCTGTTTTATTTTTGTCTTAGTACTTCAGATGGGCCCAGAAAAGTGCCTCAGGCTTCTCCTGTCTCATCCAGTTACTCACTACAACCAGAACATTCTCTCAAAATAACTCCCTAGACCATTTCTTGCTCTTGAGGTGAACTGACAACCCGTGGCCATGACCCTCGTCTTCTCCCAAGCGCATGGGTTGCATTAGCTTGGTGGGCACTGGGGGAGATTACTGGGAGACAGCAGGAAAATCCTCCCTGGTTAGTGGTGGGGTAAGACAAAAGTCCCCTCTGTGTTGGCCCATATCGTCTTCTCAACCTTTCCTGGGTGTCAAAGTGGATGAGGAAGTTGAAGGATGTCACAGCTGCATGTGGCTGCTGCTACTGTCACCTTTCACTGGGAACAGAGGGCCATTTCAAGAAGGGACAATCAAATTGTCTGGCTGTTTCTGTCAGAATGTAGCTGGGTGAAAATTTGGGCAAAAATAGCAGGTAGAGCAATTCACGGTGCTAGCACATGCCTAGAGGCAAGCCATAACATCCAGAAGATGACAAGATCACGTTGTGCTGTATCTCTGAGCCAAGCAGAGCATCCTGGTAGATTTGAAACGAGAACCTGTCCCTGAACTAACAACAGGTAAATGTTTTAGTGAACTTTCCCCATGCTCAGACCTGTAGTGTAGTTGTGACTGGACAATGCACTGAGGCTTGAAAACTCCTAGCCAAGGTGAAGGATTCTTTGTTTAATTTCTTCTAATTCAGCCTAATTGCAAAGTATTTGGTGTGATATTGAGTTTGGCTTGAAACTGGTGGTATGGTAATGATTTTAATTTTATCTCTCAGCTTGAAGACTGACTCGTAAACATTAGCTGACAGGCATATCTTTCATCTCACTGACAGTAAACCTATCTGTCAGAAATCCCAATTAATATTCAGAGAGGGAGGAAAAGTAATGCAATTCAAATTAGATTAAATCACTTGAGTTAGGATTTGGAAGTTCTCCCTTTGAATATCTGAGATGTTTCATCAAGGTGTTATTCTGTGTGTATGAGGTCCAGCTGCAGTGAAGTGCTGTGGAACACTGCCTTTGTGCCTCAAGAAAGAAGTAGCTGGTTCAGAGTTTTGATCTTCAGTGTCCCCTATGCTCTCCTCTTACCAGTCAACTAGCTGTGCCTTAGGCGATGAAGCTCCTTGTTTCTTTGGCTGTGTCATTCACTCTGTTTGTCATTTGTGCATTTCCCTTACTGAAAACAAATATTTTCTTTCCACATATTCCATTAGCTGTAGATATTTGAGAGTTTCTTATTTACATTTTAAAAGACATGAAGTCAAATACACAGCAGGGCAACAGGCATTGTCTTCACACTTTGAAGAGTGTTTTCAATGTTCACAGGCTAGCTGGCCTTCACAAATGAGTCTGTACAGCCCCCCAAAGGCACATCTGAATAAACACATTACCCCACCGTCTGAACATGCAGCTGGGACCTGCACAACAAACCCAATGCATTTCGCCTATACAGATCTACTGAACCTGTTTGTATTGGTATTTCAGGGAGCTGGTTCTCTTTAGCGTGGAGAAAAGGAGGCTGAGGGGTGACCTCATTAGTGTTTATAAATATGGGTGAATGGTGGGTGTCAGAAGGATGGAGCCAGGCTCTGCCCAGTGGCATCTAATGATAAGACAAGGGCAATGGGTGCAATCTGGAACACAGGAGGTTCCACTTTGACATGAGAAAGAACTTCTTCACAGTGAGGGTGACAGAGCGCTGGAAGGTGCTGCCCAGGGGGGTTATGGAGCCTCCTTCTCTGGAGACGTTTAAAACCTTCCTGGATATGTTTCTGTGCGACTGGGTATTGGACTAGACAATTTTTCGAGGTCCCTTCCAATCCCTAATTTTCTATGATTCTGTTATTCAGTTGCCGTTTGTATCCCTGTCTTGACAGTTGTGGAAATCAATATTCAGGTCTTAATTTGATTTAGAAATCAGAAGGCAAAAATCTTTGTCTTCAGTTCACTTTTGAGCCAGGCATTGCTCACTTGTATGTAGGAGATACTACAGAGGAGTTGTGATGACTGGATGAGTCTGAACTGGTACATTTGTAGCTGGACTAGGAATGCAGAAACCGCCTTGTCCTCCCACTTCTCAGAGCGCTGAGAAAAGCGCAACTGTCCATGTTTTTTCTCAGCCTTATTTCAAGTTTTCTGATAAGTGCTTGCTTTGCGATTATGCATCCTGACTGCAGCTGTATCAGTGTCAAAAGTGAAAGGCTGTTACAAAAAGCCAGTATTACCCAGCTAATGATAAGAGCCATGTGGCACTGAGTAAGAAATGACAAATGGGTGCCCTTAAGTTTGGATGTCTGCTGTCTGCACAAATGAGGCCGGCTTGAATGAAATCCCCAAAAGGAAAGAAAATGAAATGAACTGTTCAGTCAACAGTGGATTTTCTTACTACGGTAAAAACTGCTGGAATGTTTTCTCATAGTCTAGTGTTAGGTTTTTTGATTGAAAGGTGGAGATGTTAGGCTGAATTTAAAAGAAATCTTCAGCCTCTATAAAGCACAGACACAGTCATTCTGATTCTTACATTCATGCCATATGGCAGAAGAGGGCAATGTGCAAAGTGCTTTTACTTCTTTGACCTGTTTCAGAGTTCGGTGGGATCAAAGGAAGACTTCTCCATGCCTTTTGGTGAGGTTAAGCACTTAAAAACAAAGCCCATGCTTGTGCAAGGATTTAAGTATTTCTAGCAGAAATTTCTAGTAGGTGTGTCAGAAGCTTTGCTTCATCTTTGCTGCTGCTGCCTTTGTTCTTATCGTTTTGGTGATCACCAGAGGTCTGCAACCTGTTACACCCAGGTCAGACTGTGCATTGCATCTGCAAGTAGCAGATGTGGTAAGAGCTGCTGGTGTTTCTAACCCATCAATATGCTGTCACAAACCCATTCTGTGCTCTACTATTGCAGCATTCACGTTTGAGTATGAAGCTGTAGCTTCTTTGCTGCTTGTCAGGGATCTTGTTAAGTTGCCCGGTTCTCAGTTTGTGATGTATTTTTCTGGACAAGTTTTCCAGGCTGTAGGTCTTGCTCATTTTAACAACCATCCTATCGTCATTTTGCTGAGGTGAATTCTGCTCACATAACCTGTTAATATCATTGGGCTGGGTACCAGTAATCTTAGCCAGGAGATTTTAGTACGTGTCACCATAATGAGAGACATGCACTTCCTCCCTGGGACTTACTACCTTTATGCCCCATCGGTCCAAGTGTGCTCCTCTCTGACGTGGAGACACAGTGTAGAGGCCTCTTGCTCTGTGGATTTTTTGTTCTGATAACACCAGGGATGCAATCTTCTTCCCTTCCTATTTGCACTTCATACTACAGCCTTGTTTCAATGCTGTTATGTGAGCACATTACAGAAGAATTCAGGAAAAGTTCATTACTGGGCAAAGTAATGACATAATTAACAACTTAGCATTTTTTGGACTCTATGAATGTTGTGATTCCCTTCATAACTATAGTTACTGTTGCTATAACATGGGATTTTGTATTTTTTAGAAGCAAAGATAATACAAGCCCATTCTCTACCAAATTTTAAAGCTCATCTGTCATCCACTGAATAGAAAAAACAAGAACAAGAAACACCTCTATTTCTACATTATATGGCTTCAGCAAGTTCAGTTAATATGTTGCGTAGAGCTATTCTATGAATTGATATACTCTGCCCTGGTGAGACTGCATCGGGACTATTGTGTCCAGTTCTAGGCCCCTCAGTTCAAGAGGGACGTAGAACTGCTGGACAGAGTTCAGCACAGAGCCATGAAGACAATGAAGGGAGTGGAACAGCTCCCTGATGAGGAAAGGCTGATGAAGCTGGGTCTCTTGAGCTTCGAGAAACGGAGACTGAGGGGTGACCTCATTCATGTTTATAAATACGTGAAGGGTGGGTGTCAGGAGGATGGAGCCAGGCTCTGC
>JAOXOE010000848.1:8750694-8771244 GCA_028565055.1 Phoeniculus purpureus | reverse complement strand
CCAGTGAGGGTGACAGAGCCCTGGAAGGGGCTGCCCAGGGGGGTTGTGGAGTCTCCTTCTCTGGAGACGTTTAAAACTGTCCTCTGTATGTTCCTGTGTGACTTGATTTGGTGATCCTGCTGTGGCAGGGGGATTGGACTAGATGACCTTTCGAGGTCCCTTCCAATCCCTAGTGTTCTGTGATTCTGTGATATCTAAAATGCACCTACAGAGTCCATAGATACGTGTTTTATTCTATCAGTGTTTCCAAGGAACTTCTAGCAGTGTAGTACAGTGAAGTTCCCTGGTTTAAGATGGATACCTACAGAAAAAAGTCTCATGGGAAAAATTCTATTCAACAAAATCACCAGTTGCTCACATTTTTAAAGCTGGAAATCTCACAACTGGACTTTTAACACTACTCATTGTAGGTATGTGTTTTGCTCATGAAAATAACCAACTGGCGAGCACATTTGTGAAGACAACATGTGCAGTCAGATTTGCAGTTATACATGTTGTTTATTGGCAAACATTCCGTCTCCAGCTTGAAACAAAGAAGACGACGTAACGAGTGACTTTGGGCTGACACTAAATATTACACGGAAATGCTTTTTATCAAATCTACCCTGAGCAAGTCTAATAGAAACCACTGATTTTCATAGAAGGAAATAACATTTGGTTAAAGTTTAATGTTAAGGAAATGAACTGTCACAAAGTGTAAGGCTTGAACAGACTGAGAAAGGATGACAGCAACGCCTGTTCCAGACCCAAACGCTGATAAAATGCCATGGTAACTCGCTGTCATGCATTATTTATTTCCATGACGAAGTCTGAGCATTGCCTTTGCTATCCCAAACTGAACCACAGCTGGGAATTAGCTTTCTTTTCAATAAAGCTCATCAGTCTTACCGATCTATTAGTCTTACTAAGCAGGCTTTTCAATTAGCCGAGGAGTTGTTCGATACAGTCACATCAGCCAAGCCCTGTGATACAGGGAAGTGAACTGCCCCCAGGATCTCACAGCGCCACACACAGATCCACATTACATGAGATCAGTTGTCTGGATTTTCATCAAGTGACAAGTGCACTGTTGCCCTTGTTTGTAGTTGCAGGAGGCTCAGAAAGGAAGGAGCAAGCTGCCAGAAAAATGTATTAGTGGGTGACACCTAGCCAAATCTGAGGGATTGTTGCTCTACAAGGAAGCTGGCAAAAAGTGTGGTGATGCCTGAATGAATTTCCCTGGCAGCCTGCATGTCATTACTGGTGCCCTCACCTTCTGTATGAAAATCTTAGCCCTTCGGTGAACTTCTGCAGTAGAAGATTAATGGTGAACAATTACTTGAAGTCTTCAGTTTGCAACACGTGTTGGGATTGGAGACCAAAAGGCAAGCTCCCAAGACAAGAGATAAAGACCGACACGTCTGCTACTGCAAACTGGCATCATTCAGCTTAAGGGAATGAAATTCAGTCGGTTTAGATTTACTGAGACTCCAAGACAAAGCTCATAATAAAGTTACAGTGAGCAGATACCAGTTTCTGCAGAAGAAAGCCCATCAGAACTAGTGTTATTGATAGAGAGCTAAAGAGAATTCTCAGAATTATTCATCTGTCGTTCAAGGAATGAGGCTCTGGAACAGCCATTGCCTGAGCACACAGCAAACACAGTCACCTGAGTAGGACCATTAATTTATAATGTCAAGATGGAACTGCTTTATATTAGCTTCACAGTTAAGGCTCTTGATGAATCAGGGCTGTAGTATTTTAGTGCTCATGGGCAAAAATTACCAAGAAAGGGTTTACAGAAGTGAATCCTTCCCCCATCCAACCGTGGTGAAGGCCAGACTCCAAGGGGGGCAGCATGGCACCTACTTTAAGGACAATTAATCTTCCTGGTCGGGCATGTGCTTTCACTATTGCCATGAGCCCCAGAGGTGAACACATCTATGGAGCAGTTTTGCTCCCTGCCCTGTGGATTTCATTTTGTGGCCCTGCCTAGAACCGTCCTTGTCCATAGCAGAGTGGGAAAATTCTAAATACTTCTTCTGAACATTGCGAAAGCCTCCTTAACAATTCAATAATGAGGCTCTCAGAGAAACCTGACAGAGATAGGCATCCAAACCTCAATGAACATTCATTAAGAGCTGGACTTTCTTAAGCTGTTCTGAAAAGCCCAATGCACACAAGTGCTTTCTGAAGCGTGAAAGTGATGCCCAGGAGTTCTGCAGTATTGCCAAGAGCAGGAGCTATTGCCAGTTTTCTACTGCCCTTCCTCTGGAGATCCAAAGGGACAGGTAATGATGTTAGAGCGAGACTGGTTGCAATTTTAATATTACTTCCCCCCTCAAGTCTTTTGGCCATAGTTTGTTTTGAAAGAGAAGGCTCTTTGTGCTTGGGTGTATAAATTCATAAGGACTCAACCCAAAAGAGCACAATTTTAATTTCAATACTTAAATAGAGATAGCAAGTTCAGTTTGTTCATAAATTGTACACGAACACTTCTATCCGATTTGCTGCTGTTAAGTAAAGTGTATGGAAAAATATCGTTGTAGTGCTGAGTGGATGATTACCAGGATGTCCATTAAAACCATTTAGGTTGGAAAAGACCCTCAAGATCGCAGGATCCAATCATTAACCTACTCTACCAACCTACTCCACCACTAAACCATGTCCTTAAGCTCCATATCTACATGACTGTAAAACAGAGCCAGGGATGGCAATTCAGCCTCCTCCAGGGGCAGCCTGTTCCAACATTTAATAACCCTTTCAGTAAGATGTTTTTTGTAATATCCAATCTAAACTTCCCCTCGTGCTACTTGAGGCCATATCCTCTTGTTCCATTGCTTGTTACTTGTGAGAAGAGATGAACTTCCACCTCTATACACCCTCCTTTCAAGTCGTTTGTACTTGTACAAACCACCCAAGGTTTGCATCCTACCAGGTGAGAGCTGGCAGGATTGTGAATTGCAGGTTAGTTTGCTTCAGAGGGTGATCTGAGTTAGCTTAAGTCACAGAATCAAAGAGCATTAGGGATTGGAAGGGACCTCGAAAGATCATCTAATCCAATTCCCCCACCACAGCAGGATCACCTAGACCAAGTTGCACAGGAAAATCCACACAGGTGGATTTTAAACGTCTCCAGAGAAGGAGACTCCACAAACTCCCTGGGCAGTGCCTTCCAGTGCTCTGTCACCCTCACTGTAAAGAAGTTCCTTCTCATATTGGTATGGAACCTCCCATGTTCCAGCTCACATCCATTGTCCATTGTCCTATCATTACATGACACTGAGCAGAGCCTGGCTCCATCCTGCTGACACCCACCCTTCACGTATTTATCAACATTAATGAGGTCACCCCTTAGTCTCCTTTTCTATAAGCTAAAGAGACCCAGCTTCCTCAGCCTTTCCTCATCAGGGAGATGCTCCACTCCCTTCACTCATAAAAGTTCCATACAGATATTATAAAGTCTTAATACAGTGATGAAGGTTCAGCAAATGGTTTGTTCTGGGTTCAGCAAATAGTTTGTTCTGGGTTGCAGAGAACACAGGTTATGCTGTGTGTTAGTAATTCTTCAGCACTACTTTTTCTAATCACTTACAGCCTTTTAGCTTAGCACCCTTTCCCCCTCAAATTCAGGTATTGTTAATATTCATTTGCCAGTTTTAATGTGTTGTAAGCTACTTATTGAAGGAATGTTAAAGGAAAGTGAGATAGATGTGTCTGACCACAAATAATGACAAAGATAATTTGAATTAATCCAACATTTACGTATCAGTAAGGAGACAAAGGCGGTGCTGACAAGACTTGTTAGTGTTGGGCAGTTCCTGTTCCTCAAGCTGTCTGTGTTGTTTTTGTTTATGAATAAGTGCTCTTTGTATATTTATGCCTGTGCTTTGCTCCCCCTCTCTGTTCCTCCTAATCAGCCACCATTTAGGACAACTGATGAGTCCCCAGAGCCAGCTGAGCCTTGGCAAGCAAAGTCACCTGTGTTAATGAATACTCATGTGAAATAATTTACATGAGAGATGCAATTTACAATATTTTCTGTGTAAATTGCAAGAAAATAAAGGATAATTGGGCGTTAAGTCATTCTTCTCAGTTCCTCAGGGAAGTAGCTGCATGAGAAAGGTCTGTAAATTCTACCCGGTACAGTCAGACATTCAATTTATGGCAGCTTTGGTAGAAGACTTGTTAAACTTCAGATAATAGTAAATAATTTTTTAAATGATGCACTCTGCAGTCAAAATCCCTGACCTTTTATGTTTCTTTTGAGTAACCTGACATAAAATTGAGGTTAACCCTTTGGCAAAATCGTCCTCTTTTAGACAATTTATGCCTGTGCTGGAAATCTGCTCTTCAAAATACTGAACCACAGGAATATTTAGAGCCCCTGGGAGGCGTAAGCACGTGGAATGAATTCTCATGCTATTTCTGACTGAGACCCTGGGAAAGCTGAGAAATCATTTAGCCTTTCCCATTTGTCTACCAGGCTTGCTGATGCAGTTTAGTAGGAGTCTAGTAAGAGTTTAGTAGGAAGCACTGTGGCTGAGCCCAGAGACATCCCTTTAAATCTTCAGTAAGACTTTAACTTCATCACCAGTGCAAATACAATTAATAAACAGTGTCTCACAAAGAAAGGTCACCAGTGACTCAGGGTATGGTGCCTGCAGCTGCCGGGCAATTAGAAGTTTACAAAACCCATGTTTTACACAGAACCTTTTGCTGCATGATGAGATGGAACCATGCAAATAGCTCTGTTCACCTCTCGAGCAGAGGGCCTCTTGTTTACATTTTACCACCCAGTGTTCATAATATTTTTAGTTCAATACTGAAAAACAAATTCCAGGTTTGTTTGCTTGCCACCAAAAGCATGACTTGTTGTCCTGGTGTCTTCTTTATTTGAGTGAGTGTTTGTTTTATAATGCGTTTTGAATTCCCGTCTTCAAAGTTAGCAAAGAACACATGTAAATTTGGGCTTTTCAAAAGAAAGGGCAGGTGGGTCTTCATGTGTGAATGGGGTGTTTGCACTTCCCTGTGCAGGAGAGTGATTGCTGCCGTCTTCTGTCTCAGCTCTGGTTGAGTCAGAAAGTGCATCTCTCTAGTTATCTTCTCTAGTACTTAGAAAAGAAGGTACTGTGATTCAGTCATTGCTCTCTCTTAGTAATTAGCCTTGGTTTTAAAGAGAGATAACCTGCATTAGCCTCTTGGCGCATTTCCAGGCAGAACTTTTCTTGCACCACTTCTGTGCAAAGGGACTGATATGTTGGGAGACTGTCACAGAGAACAAAATCCACCCATCACATCTTCCCTATTCGACAGCTCCAGCATGCAGGAACATTGTGAAAGCTTTGACTTCTCCTGGCTGCGACTTATACTGCAAATGGGAATGTTTTTTGTTTTCATATTCATTAATTTTACTCAGGTGCCCCTTCCTGGTCAGTGCTCATGCACATTTCACCTTGCACCTGCACAATGAAATGTGAAAATCCAGCCTGTGAATCTACTGATTATATAGGGCAGCACAGAGTACCGAACTCATAGTCGTAAACCAACACTCTCTGATATCATTTCCAGATGCCATCTGCAAATACTATAATTAGAATATATACTTTTTCTGACTCATTTAGCAGCGACAAAAAGATCGAAAAAACTTTCGTGATTGAATTTTCGCTAGACGTGCAGCAGCAAATGCTTAAATATGCACTGAATCAAGATAAGAATTTGCCTTGTTGTTAACACAGACATCAGATTAGCTTGACATTGGCTTAGTAATGAGTATTTAGGCAAAACAACAGAAAATACATTTTGCTGGAATCAATCAATATTGGCAGATCTAGTAATATAGACGTTGAAGTCTAACAGGGTAGAGCAGGCTTAATGGTTGGACTTGATGATCTCAAAGGTCTTTTCCAACCTGAATGATTCCATGATTCTCTGATTTAGAATCACAGAACATTAGGGATCCTGCTGTGGCAGAAGAATTGGACTGGATGATCTTTCGAGGTCCCTTCCAATCCTTAATGTTCTATGATCCTGTTCAGCACTGATGTGACATACTGCAGCTTAAGCACTAGTAGTAACCCCAAACCCACTTTCCAGACAACATTATCAGAGACAAGGTTTAGGTACGCTACAGTTGTCTTTAAAATTACAGATACCATTAACTACAGACCTTAAATATGATCCCTGAGTAAGATTAATGCTTTCCTAGTCTTTTTGCAAGCACTTTTGCAAGCACACAATAGTAAAAATGTCTATTTATGGTTTGACTTCTGTGTCTCTGTTAAATCTCACAGCTTGATGTTGGCCATTAGGGTGTTGTGATACTCTTTAGCAGGCTTGTCCTCAGTGTCTTGGGAGATGCTGCCTTTTCCTTTTTCCAGCATATACCGATTTTACTATCAGCGATGGTAGGTCCTGTTTTGAAGGGTCTCCTGTTTTGAAGGGAATTATTCAGTGTGCTGGGTTTAGCTGGGCCAGCCCAAATGACAACTGTGCACGTTGTGCAGTGAAATCCACCTACACAAGTGACACAGCCAAGTCCAAACACACAGAGAAATGTGAATGAGTCTTTCATGTGCAGATGGTGTAATCCAAATTCAGCTGGTGCTGAGGTCTGAGTTCTTTGTCACTGCTGGATTGCCTACTCACGGCTCAATAAAGACTATAGTCATGTATTTTGGGATCTGCTCTGGGATTAATGTTCTTGTGCTGGCTCAGACAGGAAATATCAAACAGGCAGTCAAGGAAACTGCAATTGCACAGGCTATATCACTCCAGCTCTGCCATAGCTAAAGATCAGAGCGAGCTGCCAGTCCAGAGCTGTGCTTTGATACAGTGCAGACTCTGATAAATTACCTATAGGAAAAGGGAGGATGGATGGTGACCTTGTGACCCACCGCTCAGCCCTGCTTAATCCCTCCAGCAGTGTTTGCAGATGCAGGAAGGTCCCTTGATGTATGTCTTCAGGAAAGCGAGGATGAAAAAGTTGCTTAAACGCTTGTAACTGTCACAGAAATACAAAGCAAGCAAAATGAATGTTGGGCTTTTCAATAGCTAATGTTACCCTGGATTCATTTTGCTTGCAGATTCAGTCAGCATATATTTATTTCTATCTTAACATTCACTGTGTTGACAGTAATTTTGTTAGGGACAAAATATTACAATCAGAACCAGAGCTTCCAGTAAAAGGATGCATTTCATTTGCTGCTCCCCCTCCTCCACTATCTGCCTCTCACCACCTTGGTGCTACACGAAGCAAAATCATTTGAATGAATTGTGCAGAGGCAAGGTAATTTCAGTGCCTGATACTGCAATAGTACCGTGCAAAATGACATGTTAGCCTGGTTAATAGATTATTTATTTTCATTAAATATTGATAATCGGGGGCTTATGCTGGCAGGCACTTTCCAGTTTACTGTGCGAGTAGCTAGATGCCTACATGCTGCTATGGTTGGGGTTTTATAAGTTAACTGTTCAGTCTCATGAATTTTCATGTTTTGGCACTGACTGACATCTGCATAGTAATTCTGCCAGTGAGTTATGTGAACATTTCACTAATGCAATTTTATGCTTAATGCATTCACATATTCCTGGAGCAGAGGGGGGATGTTTTAATCAAGGGTCCTGCCTTCACTTTAGGTGAGATACCTCCAGGCTAGCCCAGAATCTTTGAAGGTTTCCTAAATTCTGTGACCCAAGGCACCACTTCTCTGCCTGAGGTGCTGCTGGCAATTGCACGGGCAGCCTTCCTGGCATACTGAAAACAGGCACAGAAGAAGGTGTTAGAGCAGAGGAACATGCCTGAGAACTCTTCACTTCTGCAGCATTCATTCACTCAAAATCAATTAGCACAATGATGTGCAAAAGGTGAAGGCAGAGAATGTGAACAGGTTTATGCTGTGGATCCAGTGGGTGGCTTTGCATGACAAGCCTCAGTTATAGGGCAAAACAAATCCAATTTCTTGATTGTGAAAGGATTAACTTTGGGTTTTCTCTTCCCAAAACGGGGCTGCCCTAATGACCCAGGGCAGCACTACAAGTGTGGCCTTGCAGAAAGAAGAATGCAAGATTTCTAGGTTTGCAGTAGCAATAGGAGTCCCTCCTCCTCTCCCAGTTTTTTCAAAGATTGACACTCTCTTATTCGCTTGTTATCTGCTGCATTTCCTTGTAGCTAGAACTAGTCCAAATTCAGGATTTCCATTGTAAAAATCAGAAGGGAATGTCAAAAACTTATCTCACACCAAAACCAAATTAGACCTAGGAATGCCAAAAAGGTTTTCATGGAGGTACCGTGCTTGAAATATTGCATTCCAGTAACCTCAAAGAGCTTGATAAGGTCAGAACACTTCATTGTGACGTTATCCTTTCTAAACTACTCTGAAATAACAAAACAAGAGTGGAAAAATGTCGGCATCCTGACCTTATGGAGACAAATGTCCTAGGAACTTTTCATAAACAATATCGATGCGTGCTACACATTTCCAGAAAATCATTTCAGGGTGATCAGATGAGAAACTTCTTTCTTGTCAGGAAATGCTTGACTAGTACCAGCTCCATCTGTTCAAGGAAATAACTGCCACAGAATATATCTCTGCTTTAAAATGGCCTCCGCAGTTTTCTTAGCCTTGACTTGGTAACTCTCAGGGATGTTTGTCCAGTTTCGCCAGTAGCCCCCTGATGAAATCCTATCCTGGACACAGGGGATGACACTCTGCAAATGTAATAAGGCAGATGTAAGTTCTTTTTAAAATGTCAGTATGGCATTTTGGAAAAAAGCTAACTGATGCCTTCCTTTTCAGTTAAAATGCGTAACAGCGATTTCTGTTTCCAGACCCCTAAAAGCAAATGAGCTCATTGTAGGGCAATACAATGACAGTTATTATGAGATTAGAATATAACAATAATCCACTTAAATTATTAACAGCAGGATAGTACTTCAAAGTGACCCCTGACTCTTATCTTTGTAAGAAGTAACAGCAATAACAATTGTCATTAAAAGGCAAAGAATTGGAATCTAAATGAAAGCTGGTTAAAAAAAGGTTTTATGCAGCTTTGGATATAGATAAACACGTGCTGCAAGTCTGTATGAGGGAGCACTGATGGTCAATAGACCCCTAGGGAAATGAGAGGACTCACAGCAAAGCAAGAAGAGCGCACATTTGCAGCGGTATTGAAAACCCGGTAAACAAGGTTTTTTTCCTAATGACAGTATTGGGTTCAAAACCTGAACAATGAGTCTTTCTGGCACATTCTTGGAACATATTGCATACATGGGAATTAAAGTGCATTTTCTCTTTGAACCATAGCATGTGTAAGGGATTTATGTCGTTCAAAGTGAAAATGTAAGTGGACGCTAATATCCTAATTCATCAAAGAATAAGCACAGGCTTAAATCCACCTTTACTTAGCAAAGCTCTTAGGAATGTGTTTACCTGCAAGAATATGCTTGTGGCTAATGAAATCAGCAATGTGTGTTTGCAGGTACTGGAAGGGATTAGAAGAAACGTCTAAACTTGTTGAAAAGACATTTAAAGTGGCTCTGTAATTTGTTTCCTGCTACAAATGTCTTTGAAACCAAAATAAGCACTCTCTGACTTTTTTTTCCTCTCTGGATTTAGAATACACTTGGTGCTTCCAGCATTAGTGTTTTTACGGTGCTTGGGATTGTGCAATACGTTTCTGTGCCGAATGCACATTTCCATGCAAGATGAAACAGGCTGGGCGTCTTTAACTTTTCTAGCTGTCAACCAGCAGTGAAATCTAACCAATAGTCCTATGGAACTGGTGTGAACAGTGTTGGGTCTGCATGGTGCATTCAACAAAAATACTTGGTAGTTCTGCTACAATGAAACTGTGCCATGTAATGTTCAATCTCTGTGTTGGCTTAAGGTCCTATTATGTCAGAGGACAAACTTGTCTTGTAATATTCTCATTTGTGGTGATTCTGTGATGCACAAGTGTGGAAGTTTTTGCTGTTTCTAGCTGAAGCTTTTCTATTTTATGCATTCAGTAAAATAGCTCTGAGAAGGGAAGAAAACTGTAAAATAATAAAGTAGACTCAGAGGCAAAGACTGCAGGCTTGTCTTCTTCATCCTAAGTGAATTAGCCCTTCAGCTAGAGAGTCTTAACACTCTATCTCTGTAATCCACTCCATCATTTAATATTTTGTAAAGCCTTGCAAAGCATAATCACCTCTTCAAGCAAGAACTGAAAGCACCACGCTGTTACCACAGAGCAGCAAGCACCATCATTTCTGGCTGCTTCTAAAATGAAGGAGCTACATATTTAATTGAGAAAGGGGCCAGTTTTACCATAGATGGGATTCATGTCATTGTTCAGCAACCACAAAAACAGGCACCACTTCCACATCACCTCACACTGGGCACAGGTGGTGATCCTGCTCTAGCAGTGAGGCTGGTCTGTAGATGATCTTCAGATGTCCCTTCCAAGCTCTACTATTCAGTGATTCTGTGCTCTCCCCTTTACACCTCTTTCTCTGCCCTCTTCCTCCTTGCTACCCTGTTTGCAATTTCCATGGCATAATAATTCTCAAAGTCAAAGTCATCTATCTGGCTGGCCACCTCAGACTGCCTGTATTTGTAATGCTATTAAAAGATGCTATGAAGTGATGAACTGCCCCTCTTTCCAGGACACAGTATTTATAGCATACTGCTGACAGGTAGCCCATGTAGAGCAAGAGCAGTCACTGGAGCCCTTCTCTCCTGGGCTTGCTGGCGTGCTTGGCAATGTTTGCACATTCTCGGAAAAGGAGAACTCAAGAGACACAGAGGGCAACCCCAGGGCCCAGAGCCAGACAAAGTCTTTCCTTACTGCAACCACACATTGCCTGCAAAATGCTGCGTGTGCTCGTGTGACATTTCCACGCCATGAAGTGCAGCCCGGGACAGCAGCTCCAGTTACCAGCCTTGAGGAGGTGATTGCGGAACCCTTGGCAGATGTTCAGGCATCTGAAGGACGTTCTGGGAAACCCACTTTCCTGGGGAAAACCATAGGTCTGAGCCCCATCGCCTCCACAGGAGGGGTCAATCTGGCTGTTCCCAGCTGAGCCACCTGCAGCTGGAGGAAATTATGCTCTTAGGGACAACGCAGGGGGCGGGGGTGAGGCGGCAGAGGAAGGAGCCCCCAATGCTGGGTATCAGGGGCAGCCCCCTGGAGCGTCTTTGGAGCGGGATCACAGAGAAGGACGGGTGTGCCGGGGCGGGGCGTGGCGCTCCGTGGGGCGGTGCGGGGCGTTCCGCGGGGCGGTGCGGAGCGGGGCGCGGCTGCGGAGGTTGCTCCGCGCCATGCGGGCGGGCTAAGCGGCGCCGGCCGCCGCCAACTTTGCCGGGGAAGGATGGCTGCTAATTTCAACGACATCGTGAAGCAGGGCTACGTGCGCATCCGGAGCCGGCGGCTGGGGGTGAGTGTGGGACCCCGACCGGGGTCGCCCTAGGGGCACCTGCTTTTGGGCTTTTTTCATTTTTTTCACCTGTCTTTTCATTCTCAACCTCCCACCATCTCCTTTGTCCCGATATTTTCACAAACTGAGCTCAGGAGAGACAAGAAAAGAAAAAAAATGGGGGGGAGGGGGAGAAGAATAAAGGCAGCTTAAACACGCTTATCGATCTATATCCATGCATCTAATGCATGTGCACAACGGTGTATTTTTCATTTCCGTGTATATTTTCTCTGTGAAGAGATGGGGATGCTGCCTCCACCCTTCGGCTCTGCCTCTCCCTCCCCACAAGCTCCCGGAGAGCCCAGGGCTGAGCAGCCGCCGCCAACTTCGGGCCGGAGCCGCCGCGGAAGGGAGTGGGGCGGGGGGGCACCCGGCACCGTCGGGGAACGAGGTGGCCGGGAGGGAAGCGAGGGCTGCCCTCGGGGCTGATGGCTGGGGTTGCGGGGAGCCTCGGGCAGGGCTGAGTGCGGTTCGTAGCCCCTGAAATCCTAGTAGGGGGGCAGCTGCAAAGCGGGGCTTTACTGGCTCGTACGGGACAGGTGGAAACCTTGGGCTTTTAAATTCGAGTTGAACGAAATTGAAGTCCCCATATTCCTTGTTAGCGCCTTATTTAATTTTAAACTTATTTTAAAGCTGTTCATTTCCTCCCACGGTGTGTTCCTGGTTTCAGTTGTAGGCACGCAGCAGTGACAGTTCCCTGCAACACCTGGTTTGGCACAGGCTCTTGCAAAGTAATGACCTGTTTCCACAGTTTGTGGACTGCTGTTGTCTGTCCCTGAACATGCTTCTGGAGCCATGCCAGCGACAGGACTGGTGTGCTCCATACCTGCTGTCCCACTTAAGGAGCCAACAAGGCTTGAGGGAGACTTTGCACGTGAAAGGCTTTCACTGATGTATCTGTCTCTTAAGGCAGGAGAGCAACTATTTTCTTGTGTCTACTGGGAACTGATGGGCTTGCAATTCTGAATTGTTCATAGCGAGAGTTTTTCATCAAGATTTATTGTGGCGGCAGGGATAGGGACTGAGGGTGCATGGTCATCTGAAAGCTTGTACTGGCTCATTACACTTCGAGTTTCATTCACTGCCTGTAGCTGTTTTCAATGGCTTCTGTACAGTTTTGGTAACTAGTATCTTTCTGCCTTGTTTGGAAGTTGACCAGAAGCCTTGTCTTCTTGCACCCGTACTTGCAGGCTAAGTTTGGTCTTTAAGAACCACAGTGTTCTGTGACAGATGGAGATGATGTAATTTTGAGAGAACTTGTAGTAAATTTGGCAGAATTAGTGTATTGCAGCTCTCCTTTCATTACCAAATGTATACTCGTGTTCAGTTTGCTCCAATGTAAACGAAGAGAGAGACTAAACATTGACCCATCTTCCATGCTGTAACAGTGAAACACAATGGGGGTGTGAGTAGGGTCCATCTAACTCTGAGTAGGCGTGAGTTCTGTTCATGCCCAGTCTTTCCTGTATTAAGGCTTCCCAAAACACTTTCGGGGGGTGGTTCTGAGGAAGTGCTCAGTGTGCTTCCAGCAGTAGAGCATTTGACAACTCAATGCAAAAACAGAGGGAGAAAGGGAGGATGACATGGAGTCTAGGGAAGCAGAGCAAAGGTTAAATGTTTTCTTTGCAGAGACAGTTTATCTGGTTTTATTCCAGAAGTTTGTATCATTATCAGTGACTGAAAACTGTGGAAGGAATATCGTAAAGTGCTTTTGTGAAGAAGACCAAAAAACCTCTGTGAGAGTTCCTATGGTCATAGATCTGTTAAGACGAAAAGCCCTGAGTTTGTTGCCTTAAGCTGCCCTTTCCCCTGGGTTTGCTGTCCTGATGGCTTTCCACTGCTGTGGAGGACATGAGGAGGGAAGGTAGTAGCAGTGCGGATCTGTCTGATCCTGATTTAGACCTGGTGATGGGGCTCTGTGTTGTGAGGGAGAGGTGACCTATACAAATCTTGCTGATCCATTTGCTTGGGAATAAGTTGTTTCATCATCAGTAAGGCTTTTCCCTCCTGGTGGATTTAACTTTAGAGGACTGGTCCTTACTTAGGAACTGTTGACATGTGGCTGCAGATTTCTTCCTGTAACTTGCATTTTCTACAAGCTGCTTAAACTCCTGATGCTTTGAATTAAAACACCCATGTAGAAACGAGTAAGAAACAAGTAATTATGATTAATCCTAGATCTTTAAATGCAGGACAAGGTTGTGTTGCTTTGGCAGCAGTGCAGCCATCAGCACTCGCTTCTCAGTCCACAGCTACAACATGTCCTTTCTCCTTGGTGTAGTTTCCTCTTTGCTGTAGGCATGTATATGTGGAGCTGGTGCTGAAGCTGGCTGAGCACTTGGAGCTGCTACCTGGGCTCTAGGGCTTGAATTCAGTCTTACTGGAGAAACCTTGGCTGCTTCAGAGGGGGAAAGAATTGTGCAAACAGCTTGTTTTATGATAGCTGTGTTGGGGAGAGTTGTTGGACACACAGGAGCTTCAGGTGGGAAGGGAAACATTACTTTAGATCTAAAACCTCTTAACTTTCAAAGAACTTTCCTGCACCGTGAAAACGTTAGGAAGAGCAAGCCTGCTCCAGCCATGGAACATTCCTGTCTAATTGAGGAGGCTTTCACTATGGTATGTGTAGTGAGCTCTAAGTGGGGGTTTTTAAAACACATCCCAACATTATGGTGACACAACTGTGCATTGTCTTTTCAAACTGAATTCAGCTCCTGTAATGCTCTGCTAAATCCATCACCAAGGGAACTAGGAGCAGAGCTTGTATCTACAAATTAACTCAAGGAGTGACTTTTCTGATTAACTGGGGCACAGGTGCTACATTTGGAAAGGAAGGAGTGCAGAGAGGCTGCTCAAAGCCAAACCTTTTCTTTTAGAAGAAAAAATGACACTTCTCTTAAGCCCTACTTTTAATTCCAAGATTGAAATTAGGCTAATTAGTTTTGTACCTGGGCTGTTTTTGCGCACTTTAAATACGTAAATTTAATATAATATTATTTAATAGAATAGTTTCCATAGCAACATTTCTGTCACATGTGTCTTCTGCAGAGCCAAATATATTCAGGAGAAAGCGCACTCTTCCTGATCCTTTCCATCCTTGTAGGGAGAAAAAGAATTCCCTGAGCCAATGGTCTCCCTCTGTTACTCCATTAGTGGTGACACAGACAGGCTCATGTCTGGAAAGCTGCTGACAGTGTAAAAGCACAACCTTCCAGAGTGCCTTCAAGCAAACAGAAAAAAAAATCAGCTTTGCTCTATGACCATCTAGTGACAACTAGTGACCACAGGATGTGTTTGGGGTTACTCTGTCGCACAGAGTACTTTTGCTCGCGGTAATTGTTCGTCTGATGATGTGCTGTATGTCTACATGTGAAAAAGGAGTCATGCTGTGGCCTCTGCACCTGTGAAGGCTTTTTTGTGCTCATGGCTTTCAAATAATGTCTTGTTCTGTGATACAAACATGACCTTTCTGATGGGGGGGATGTATTATGGAGTTGTCTCCCCTCTCGTTAATTTAAAGGCTAGTTTTTATGTTTTCATTTTAAGGATGGGAGCATGTGTGCTGCTTGTGAGCATGCTTGAGCTGTAGTTTTAGTTTGGACTGAATCAGCTGAGTGTTCAAATAATGGAAGTGAAAACAGGAAGAAATCTTTAAAATGTGGGATGTTTGTTAACGCTGGTGGGCCTGAAGAGCTTAAAACGGAAAAGGGCACTTGACAGTCAACTTTGAGGAGCAGCCAGCCCACCCATGCTTGTGGGGAGTGAGTTGGTTTGAGTCTGACGCTATTGAACTACCTGTTGTTAAGCCTTGTCTTGCCTTTCCTGTGTCCAAACTAAAACTCAGGTTTGCCAGAGCCACTTTTCAATCTGAGCACAATAATAGGGCGCAGAAGCTGCTCAAAGGATGTTCTGTGCTGCTGTTGTCAAGGTGTAGGTAGAATTAAGTGCTGGAGGCTCACAGTGAAGGCAGGTGATGTACCTGGATCTGCTCCTCATGCTACAGGCAGCAGTGTTGGGACTGCACGGTATTGGGAGGGTGCTGGCTGCTGTCCTGTATACAGGGCTTTGAAGACAATGCTGCTCCCCTCAGAAGACCTTTCAGAGTCTGCAGGCATCTGGCCTGTCCCTGCCTCTTGATGTATGGGAGACTGCTGGAGCAAGATGCCATGGGGTTAGCTGTCAGCCCCTAGTTTCTGGTATGCCAGTAACACACTTGGAGTGTCTTGTTGCATAAAGTGATAAAGTGCTGTTTATGTCAGAGGGAAACAATCTCTTCGATGAACAGCAACTGCCTTGAGCTGTCTGCAGCTAAAAGCAAAATAGTGCTGATCAAACAGAAGTGCCTCAGAGAACCAGCTGAGATGTGCTGGTGGTGTGCTCAGAGATGTCTCTGTTAAGGAGCAGTACGTGTTCACAGTTATATAGAGTCTTGTAGAGCCTGGTTTGACTCTGCATAATACCTGACTGACCAGAAGATGTTGGCTTCCAAAACCTTTCTCTCTGACTTGCTTGGAAACTAGATGTCTTCTTCCTGATGGAGGCTTTGTCTGAGGTGTTGCTGCATTCTGGGAAGTGGGGAATATCTTTCTGAGGGTTCTTTAGAGTACAGTCGTACTTGTGTCACCTTTTCTTCCAAGCTTTGCTTGCTCTGAATGCATCTGGCTCGTGTGCAAGTATTTTCCATTGCATCCCATTTCTGACACTTGTAAACGCATTAATTACCAACGTGTGAGCTTTCTTCTGTGTACTGAGACCTACTGTGGTACCAGGTGGATCAAACCTCTCAGTGTGCAGTGTGAGAAGAGTGTTACTGAAAAATCGTTCAGGATTAAAGCAATAGCAAGGATGGACAGCATCTTTTAAATTTTTAAGGCTTAAAAATAGATGTAGAGCCATCTACAGGAGTTTGTGCTCTCATATGCTCCTCCCTTTTCACAGAATCACAGAACATTAGGGACTGGAAGGGACCTCAAAAGATCATCCAGTCCAATCCCCCTGCCATAGTAGGATCACCTAGACCAAGTCTCACAGGAACATATCCAGGCAGGTTTTAAACATCTCCAGAGATGGAGACTCCATACCCCCTGGGGCAGCCTGTTCCAGTGCTCTGTCACCCTCACTGGGAAAAAGTTTCTTCTGATATTTATATGGAACCTCCCATGTTCCAGCTCACACCCATTGCCCCTTATCCTATCACTAGATGACATTGACAAGAGCCTGGCTCCATCCTCCTGACACCAACTCTTCACATATATATAGATATTAATGAGATCACCCCTCAGTCTCCTCCAAGATCAAGAGACCCAGCTCCCACAGCCTTTCCTCGTAAAGAACGTGTTCCACTCCCTTCGTCATCCTCATTGCTCTACGCTGAACTCCTTCTTCCCAGGCTTGAGCAATCTCTGTGTGTTGCTAATAGTCATCTTATCAAAAGATCTTGCAGAAGAAATCCCACGTAAATCCACATTGAAATAAGAGATGAATGTGCTGTTGTTTGCATATTGCTCAGCACAAAGCGAGGAAGGTTCAACAGTTGCGATGCTTTCTGCTTCAGCCCCCTTCTCTTTAATTGATACTGTTGCTGTTCCCTGGCTTATTTGTAACACATCGCCTCAGGTTGGCTGTCTCTTGATATCCTGATGAAGATGCATGAATTGGAGACACAGAACAACTGTGCCTCTCACAGATGTACAAGTAGCCTTCCCATGCTCAAGTGCACGTTTTCACTGAGGAATTGTGAAAGTGCTAAAGACCATAAACATCTAAAAGCAGAATAGAAAATGCTGAAATAAGTTGAATGTGATTATTGAGGTGACCTGTATTCTAGAAGAGGATGAAGTTGTTTTCCTTTATAAAAGGCGAGGTTATTAAAATCAGAGAAGAGTGTGACAACATATGCTGCTGAATTAATATACATAGATTAGTGCTTCTGCGTGACAGAAGTACTTAAACCAGATAGTCCTGGCAATTGGCTGTTTGCTAGAAAAGCATTTATCTTTCTGGAAGATAGACTGTTACTAACTAGGCACACTGGGTGTTTACAACCCAGAAAAACAATCTGAACACTAAAAGTAAAGTACATAACTCTCAAAATGGGATGTTATTAACAAGCAGCCTGACTTATTACTGCTGTGATTTTATTGAAGATGTTTCCTGCATATGGGGGTCTGGGAGTCTGCTCCACAAGTTTGTATCACCGTGAAAAGATTACAGGCTATGGAGAACTCATTTGGAAGGATCCATTGACTTTAATGGAGCTGCGCTAACTGCTGAGTGTCTGCTCCTAAACAATGCACAGCTCTGCAGAGACTTCTATATCTGTTTGTCAGAGAAGAAAGCTCACGGAGAGGAAAAGAGGGGTGAAGTGGAATTTTTTTACCTGGCAATCTGGTTCTCATACCTCTGTCTGGCAAAGAAAACGCTGCTAACAGATTTTTGCAGAATCCTGTCTCATGGGGTATCTTCCACTTTGCACTTACGAGGCGAGGCACAGAACTGTTCTTGCAGCCGTATCTGTTTAACAACACTTCTAATTAAATCCACAGTCTGCACAGCCTGCTCTTGGGGTTGTCTGTAACCCCATCTGTTGGAGGCACCTCCTTGTTATGCAAGGAATGATCGGCCTTATCTGTCTATTAGAGTGGGTCCTCCACGGAAATTTGGGCTGCATCCAAGAAAAAGATCTGAGCACCCAGGGTGCTGGTTAGTGGGGTTTTAGCAGCTGAAACCCAAAAGGGCAATTCTGATACCAGTTGTGTTAGTCCACGGGAGTTTCTTAAGGACAGGGGGGGATCAGCCGTTGTACTCCAGGGTTTCAGTTATGGTAAGCACCAGTTTCTCCAGCATCTGGTTTGTTCCTGCAGTCCTGCCTGTGGAGGTTCTGTCACTGTCGTCTGATGGGGCCAGATCTTCTGGGAACAAATGTGTAGAAAGGAGTTTTAAATTATGGCTTTCGCCACCTTTGCTAAAGATAGAAAAAAGTCTGTCCATACATCTAGCAACAAGGTTATTCAGAGAGCTAAAGATGAACTCAGATCAGCCTAGACCTTCCTTCCAACTCCTGGGACATGATTAAATCATTTCTTAATACAGGGCTGGCCCTATGTAAGGGCTGAAATAGGCACTAGGAGTAGTTCCTGACTCCTTGTAGCGGAGGGAAGGGGAAAAATCCAGGTTATTCTTCTGAAAGCAACCACACTGATGCCATTGATCTCACTGGTGCAAAGAGCACATAAACATGTAGTGGAAAAACACCTGAGTGGGTGCTGTTTTTTCTGAACACTGTTTAAAACTGATCTGAAACAGTTTAACCATTTCAGTGAAGTTCTGATCACAGTGAAATCGAGGAAGTAAAAATTAGTAGTAGCAGTAGCTGTGTCTCTTCTGGAAGATGTGCCTGCTAGAAATACAACAGTAGACATGTTCCCTCTTCAGTGTTAACTGTGTTAAGGACCGAAGCTAGATCTGTGTGTGTCAGTTTTTTTCCCTTGATGGGTCTGACTAGCTCAAAACCTCTTAATCACATCAGTGTGAAGGAATGTGGAGTAAGTGGTGTCCCCCACTGCAGTGTGTGGGGAAACCCTAGCCAGCCCCACCACAGGAATTTGTAGTAATTTAGTCTTCAGTTTATGACAGTGGAGGAAACTGTAGCTACTTGGTTGTTTCTAGGAAATGCTTGTGTAAGTGAAGTGACCTCATTAATGTTTATAAATAGGGAAAGGGTGAGTGTCAGGAGGATGGAGCCAGGCTCTGCTCAGTGGCGTCTAATGATAGGACAAGGGGCAATGGGTGTGAGCTGGAACAGAGGAGGTTCCATATGAATGTGAGAAGGACCTTCTTCCAGGTGAGAGTGATGGAGCACGGAAGGGGCTGCTCATGGGAGTTGTGGAATCTCCTTCTCTGAAGACGTTTCAAACCCACCTGGACATGTTCCTGTGCAACTGGATCTAGGGGATCCTGCTGTGGCAGGGGGATTGGACTAGATGCTCCTTCAAGGTCCCTTCCAATCCCTAATGTTCTGTGATTCTGTGACTGGGCCTTCAGATCAGCCCTGCAGCTCTTTCGTTAAGCAGGCACAACACGTGGGCTCACCTCAGCTGGTGTCAGCTGCTGTCCCCATGTACTGGGGGCAGCAGCCCCTCAGGCCCCAAGGGCTCTGCTCCTTGCAGTGGGGCATTCCCCCTGCACTTACCCCTCACTAAACTACTCGCAGAAGACTAGGGATTGGAAGGGACCTCCAAAGATCACCCAGTCCAATCCCCCTGTGAGCTAATGATCTTTCCTGCACCAGTTTCCACACATCCCCTAGATCCCCCAAACTCATTCCAAGTATTGCAAATCAAATTTTTGTGCCCTGCAATGCTTCAGCTCCTCTTTATGGAACCAACATATTTCAGAGTTACCACGTAATACAATTATGGTTCATTTAGCCAGCAATTACAGTAATAGGGAGACTGGCAACCGCTGTCATTCAGACCATGGAAAATCAATGCAGCACTGAGGTGCTTTTATTCAGCCTATGGAGGGTCTCCTTCGTGAGAGCCACGCTTTTTGGAATCACAGGAGAAAACTCAGATCTCTCTGAGCTGTTTTCTTTCTACGTACCACAGAACATTAGGGATTGGAAGGGCTTGGAGAGCAGTGTAGGAGAAAGGGACCTGGGGGTCCTGGTGGACAGCAGGATGACCATGAGCCAACAATGGGCCCTTGTGGCCAAGAGGGCCAACGGCATCCTGGAGTGGATCAGAACGGGAGTGGTTAGCAGATCGAGAGAGGTTCTTCTGCCCCTCTACTCTGCACTGGTGAGACCACATCTGGAGTGTTGTGTCCAGTTGTGGGCCTCTCACTTCAAGAAGAACATGGAGCTGCTGGAGGGAGTCCAGTGCAGAGCAATGAGGATGATGGAGTGGAACACCTCCCTGATGAGGAAAGGCTGAGGGAGCTGGGGCTCTTGAGCTTGGAAGAAAGGAAACTGAGGGGTGACCTCATTAATGTCTATAAGTATGTGAAGGGTGGGTGTCAGGAGGATGGAGCCAAGCTCTGCTCAGTGTCATCTAGTGATAGGATGAGGGGCAGTGGGTGTGAGCTGGAACAGAGGAGGTTCCACATCAATA
>JAOXOE010000848.1:8735012-8750594 GCA_028565055.1 Phoeniculus purpureus | reverse complement strand
AATCCCTAATATTCTGTGATTCTATGATAAGTGGTCTAGGTGATCCTGCTGTGGCAGGGGGATTTGACTAGATGATCTTTCGAGGTCCTTTCCAATCCCTAATGATTCTATGATTCTATGATATTCTAGTGAATTAATCAACTTACCCCTTTGGGCAGTATGTAGTCTCCCAGAACCATTTCTGTGTCGATGGTGCGAGAGGTAAATGGCACCGATGGTGTTAATCTACAGTGAGAGAAGCAAACTGCATCTATCATCATTTACATCAAGCAACAAGGTGAAGAAAATTATATTATACTCCTGGAGATTATTTATCCCTAGAGCACACCTTCTGGTAAAAAACTTTGTGATCGTTTTGTTTTATGCAACTTATTTGAGAAACCCACCTCATGGATTCTTTCAGACATGCTTTCAGGTAAGGCATATTCCTCAAGCTCTCAGCACTTGGGATCTCATCAGCGGCCAAAACACCCTGTATCTCCTGGAGAAGTTTCTGCTGAACATGTGGATTGCGTGAAAGGTTGTACAAAGCCCACAGTAGACTATTGGCTGTCTGAAACAAATGAAAAATAAATTTAAGACCTTGATTTTTGGTGACAGAAACAAAAAGTCGCTGAGACTTTGAAGCAGTGTTTATGGCTGGTCACTGCCTTACGGTACTTTCTAAGCCTGATGGACCGTGAGCCATCCCAGTTTTGCTCTAGGAGTAACAACAGAAGAAGGAATCTCCTTTCTTCAGGTACACCTTCACTTGCACTTAGACCAAAACAACTGCAGGACCAGCTCCTTCTCTGATGCTGTGACTGGGATAGCAGTGACCAGCCGTAAACACTGCTTCAATGTCTTGGCAACTTTTTGTTTGGAGAACAAAGCAGGGAGTGGAAGGATGCTAATCTGAACAGGCTCTTGCAGAGTCAGGTTTACCGTTTCAACTCCAGCAATCTGGAGCTCCGTGATGGCAGCATAAAGCTCCTTCTTGGAAAGTTGTCCTCCAGAGTAGATGTCACACAGGAAATCCTCCTGAGGGTTTGCAGAGTGCTTTTCCAGTCGGCAGTCAATGGAGTGCTTGGCTGAAGAGGGAGGAGCAGGTGGTAATTAACGGAAAATCTTTGAAAACATTATAAAAGTAAAATATGTCTGACATGCAGGACCTTGAAAGAATACTTTGCTTTCTTTTTTCAAGCAACAACCATTATACTAAATAAATAACGGTATGTTCGCCTTTTAGACAAGACAGTCACAAAAATCAATTCTGAACAGAAGCAGCTCCTGCAAACTGTTAGGAACTCTGCTTTTTCAGATTAGGGAGGGAGAATCAGTGATGCATTGAGTGAAACAGTTTGCAAGCAGAAATAAGTGTGCAAAATTTATTAGCTTGGATTTTCAAAGGAGATCCAGACACTAAAAAAAAAAAAATCATCAAAAAGACTTAGCTCTTGGATTCCCTGGGGGGAAATGTAAGCCTTGGATTTTCTAGGGGAAGGCAAGAATAGATGCCAGATTTCTCATGCTGTTTTGTTAAAAATAGAGGATGACATTTTGTCCACCTTTTCTCATTAAGTCTAGTTCCCAGTAAAGAGCTATTCATGTCAAGTAAAGGTGTCAAGCTGTTTTTCTGGAAAAAAAACCCCTAACAATCTGGTTTAAAGTGTCTTTCTGGAAACCCATAAACTCAGAAGTAGTAAACTGAGTGCACGTGTGGCTGGCATGACCAAAAGCCCTGAAGTATTAAGTACTCAGATACCTAAGAGAAATGTATCGCTCAGCATTACAACCATAGAAGTGCCATAACCTTTCCTAATATTTATCTGTGACTGTCACTGTCTGCAAAATAGTGACAAATATCTCGAGTTAGAGTAATTTTTGTAACCTTCAAGGCCAATTAATCTTAAATTGACAGAAGCGTCAGAAAGCCAAACTGTATTTTATGGTTTGAGTTGCTTCTGTTTTTTTAAGACTTATGACTATGTTCCAGAGCACCCACAGTTTGGGAATTTTTCAGCAAACAGGCTTTTGTTGCAGGTGAGATTCTGATTTCTCAAGAACACAACAATTTGAGGTCATTTTGAGGGAGAGTCCATTGAGGGAGGTCCATTTTCTCACTCACTCATGTTGTCTCCATAGAGATTTCTGGCTCTTTGTTTTTATGATAGAATAAAGTAGACTCCTGATGTTGCTGGCTCGTAAATTTCTGGGGTTTCCCTGGGGATTAAGTATTGCCCCACAACCAGACCTAAGGGTTAGTCATAAGAAAACAGTGCTCTCACAGGTTTCTGGTTAGCTGCAGTAAAGGTGTCTCAATCCGTGCTGAAGGCAGCAATTAGCAGCAGTGTAGGGCAGTAGCAAGTATGAAGAAAGTGAATTCCATCAAGAAGGAGACAAATGAAGGGCAAGGAGAGAAACTGTGTTTAAAATAATAACCTGTTTTAAATATATCATCCCATGCTTTAGTATGAACTTGCCAGACTTTTGTGTTGAGACCCTTGTGAAGTTCCACAGGTGTCACCATCATCATTCCAAAGGTGGCCATCATCTGGGGTGGAGAAAGAGGTTTTGAAATCTTTCTATAATGTACTTGCAATCTCTGAACACAATTAGGCTGTAAAGTAGGAGATAATTTGTAGGAAATCAAGATTACAGCAGATTTTCTATCATAGATAGAAAGAATGGGTCTCAACCTACTGAGGTCATATCCAGTGAAACATATCCAGGGAAAGCCTGTAGAGGACAGGCAGCACCTTCATTCAATGATTCATCTGATCTATTTTAGGCAGCTGGTTTAGAATGGAACAAGCCACCTTTGGCAGTGCCTCTCTCTCCCTTGACAACAGATGGAGCTAAAATCCAGGCTAGGCTAGGTGCCTACCTTTTCACAGAATCACAGAACATTAGGGATTGGAAGGGATCCCAAAAGATCACCTAGTCCAATCCCCCCACCACAGCAGGATCACCTACATCAAGTTTTAGCTAGCTATAATCAGGCATATACACATCACCGGAGTCCAAGCTGCAGCATAATGCACAGTGGGTGTGCTCACAGGAATGACTCTGAATCCAGCATATTTGTACAACCCCACACAATTCCAAGAGTCCCACCCAGCAAACAGCAGTGTTGGACAACAGGTGTTTCAGAGGGAAAGAAAAGTCAACTCACAAACCTAACAGCTCCATTTCCAGGATTACCCACTCAGCATTGTTCCCCTAGAGATTTAGGCATTTTGTAAATGAGACAGCCAGATGTTCAGCCCTAGCTTTGCCCATCTAAGTGTCAATTGGGATGTGCAAAGCTGCCCACACATATATGGCACAGAAGCTTGAGTTTCTATTTTCAGGTGACCCATTTATACTGGTACCCTCTCATTAGTAGGAGTAGAAAATCACTACAGCCCCAGTGAAGACTCTTCCATACCGTTTTTACAGCTTTGATGAAGTTCAAACTTTCTTCTTCTACATCCTGCTGTAGGAGACCAAACCTCTTTCCGTACAGCACCAGGCAGATACCTGTTGTTAGGCAGTATTTTCATTAAACGATGTAAGTGAAAGCATGCATGTTGTCTGTCATTTATTGTCAAGGAATGGCTTGGATTATCCTTCTGAAAAGTTTTTTATGATACACTCCCATGGAAGCAGAACTTCAAAACACCTTCTGCACATTTCTCTCAGGCTGCAAACTGCAGGTAGCAGTGTGTCTAGCTAAGGTGCACTTCCTTCACAAACAAGAATCACCACTGATCCCATCACAAGCAGCAGATCATTCTGTTGAGTAAGTCTGGCATATTTGGCAACTAAACCCTTAGGTAATGCTACTGAAATGAACAGTCACAGGAAAATTGGGCCTGAAGAGGGCATCTGGCCTTTCCACAGCTAGAAACCACTTGCAAACTCTGGCAGCATCCCACACTCCACTGGTTGCCACTTTTTTCCGCTTGCTTTTTTTTTTTCTTTGAGCTGTTGCTTGCTATTTCTCTCCTTCCAAATACAGTCATCACCACCGAGTGGAAAAACAAAATTTCATGAACTCAGTACATGGGGTGCTGACATGAGCCAGCCCACAGCAGACAACGCTGGCAGAGCTTGTTCTGTTATGCTCAATACCAGACATCCCTCCTTTTGGGAACCACCAATGCAGTTCCTTTTGCCCTAAGCCACTTCCGGTAGATGGTTCTTTAATATACTCTGAAGAGTTTCTAAAGATGGAGGTTCACGTCTGAGTAACCTATTCAAGTGCTTCTCATACCCAGTGGAAACAATTTACATGGGATTTTAAAACCCTTGTCTACAACAAATACTCTTCATAATCTTGTGCTGCTATCAAATGTCAGACGGGTATAAAAGATCAGGCGCTACCTGATCCCACTCTAGATAAGTGCACTGTGATTCCCCCAAGTTTTGCATCTGTAAGTTACTACACTGTTTGGCTTTCTTTACAAGACACACAGATAACCTGTCAAGAGAGTTTGTATAGCTGCTGATAAATTTTGTGTGTGTCTCCTGGCCTTTCTCCAACCCACTTTCCATGCCATGGTAGATGATGGTTTGGAAATAAGCAGCTTACACTTCCATCACTGATGGTACCCTAACTGAAATGCCACAGCAGGTACAAAATATGGAGCATTCTTGGGTGGAAAACAACTTACTTTCAAATGACCACTTGTTGAATTCTGAATAGACATCTTCAATCTGTCCACTGTGGTTACAAACATCATCTATTCTGTGCATGAAGTCACCCAGGACCTAAGGAGTGGAAAGGAGGGATAAAAGAATAAAATTACAATCAGTACAAACTCTGTGCAATTTAGCTTTTCAACTGCCTCATGACTAGATAACAACCTTCTATAGGGGAGGATGTTTCCTGTTCTTTGAAGAAGATTCCGTTTCCCCTATGTTCAGTTCACCTATCCCTGGGTTTTACATGATTCATATCATCACTGCTTATACTTCAGTGGACTGAGCTTTCCTCCACAGGGATGAAATGCTTCAGTCTGACACTGGGATATTACTGGAATTTCACAAGAAAGAGGATTCAGCACTTTATCTCAGATCCTTCTTAAACTCAATGAGCTAACACAGAGGTTAAAGAGGGAGGTATTTCCTCATGCAACATAAGAATGAGGGGGCAAAGAGAAAAACCACTGAATGCAAGAAAAGTAAGCACCCCCCCCCCCAGCCCATATCATTGTGGGGTAATCGTATTGTTCTGTGGAGACAGACTATCTCATCTACAGGTTTCTGTGTGGTCAGATCCTGATTATCAGTTTGTACTGGCTATTCCCCGAGTGATTTCAGAGTATGAACTCACTGCAGAGCAGATTAACAGCTATCCAGGTACATGAGATGATTTGATCTGCTTTTACTTCACAGGCTTTCAGGGGAGTGGGGATAAGGTTTTCTCAAAGCATGGTACCTCATTGATCGTGGCATCCAGTTTTGCAACTTCCCTGGGTTTCATCAATTTCTTTTGAAAGGCGCTTCTCACTCTCTGCCAGTCCTTTCCTTCCCTGGATCGAATTAAAACCAACGAGGCAGAGAAGAGAAAAGCTTAATGAAGAAAGAAAGAAGCACAAAACCCCCAAACCCGCGACATGTGCAAGATAACTCTGCGGCGGCTCCATCGCACCGAGGGGCGCAACTTGACGCCGCAGCCGCTTTTCGAGGGGCGGGAGGGGAGGATGAAAACTGCTCCGGAGGCGACCTCGCCGGCACAGCGAGCCCGGAGTGGGGAAATCACAGCCCGCCCTCCTGCAGCATCCCCCGCGCACCTCGGAATCCGCAAGGAGAGATCCCTCGCCCCGCTACCTCCCCGGTGACACTCACAGGATGAGCAACCCGTAGCCCTCGTCGCGATAGTCCCGATAGGCTTTCCAGGGCTTGATCTCGAGGCGCTGGGGGCAAGCGCTCTCCCGGCGGTACAGGGCTTCCAGGAGGCAGGGGGCTGCGATGTGCACCGAGTCGAAAGCCCCCAGCTTCATGCGGAAAATCTTGCCGAACCTCCTGTGGTACTGAGCCTGGGGGCGCAGAAGGGAGTCCCCCGCCCTGGTGAGTGCGAGGAGCAACCCTGCCTACCCTCTCCTTCCCTCCCGCAGCATCCCCAACCCGCCTCACCAGAGTCTCATGCTGCCTCTTGAGCCCCCCCTTCCAGAGGACGTCGGGCAGGCTGCCCATCAGCGGCCAGCACGGGGGGCCGGGCAGGGCGGCCAGCGGGTGCCCGCGGGACCCCGGAGCGGAGGTCGCCTCCGGCCGAGGGGCGCAGAGGGACGAGGTGGGAGCGCGCTGCGCGGGGATTGCGCGGGCGCAGGTGAGTGCATGATGCCGGAGGAAGATGCTGAAGCTGCCCATCGCCGTGGCGGGACATCCACTCCCCCGCATATATGGGAATATATAGAGCCGGGAGGGCCGCTGGACTCTCCTCGGGGACCAATAGGAGCCCTGGGTGGGGCGAGGTGTGGCCGCCTGGCCCGGCCCGGCCCGGCCCGGGGAGCCGCGGGGCAAGCGGTTCATGAAAGGTTCAACCGAGGCAGAAGGGCATCGAGCCAGCGCCGTCCGCGCCTCCACCTGCGGAGCTTCCCCGGGGGGCCCCGCGGCCCTGGACAGGGAGAGCAGCAGGTAGCGGCACCCACTCCCGGCCGGGCTGTCCAGCACCCATGTGCTGCTTCTCTTCCTTCCTCTCTTTTCTTTTTCTCTTTTTTCTTTTTCCATCTTTTCTCTCTCTTTTTTTTTCTTTAAATGTGGCTTTTTGGGGGCACAGCCACATGAAGCATAACTGGGGATGGCTGTGGTGTTCATGCTGCAGGGCACAGGTGGTCGAACAGCTGGGACATTCTTCAGTATCTGCACTCTGAAATGATGGAATAAAACACTCAGGAAGATGAGGAATAACAAGGTTTGGTGGCTGGACTGCTGTTGCCCTATTAGGCTGAGTAGCCATCTGCTTATAAAAAGGGTATGGGAGTGGGTCACCTAAGAAGGTAAAATTACTGTTGGCAGTCAGTAAATTCTGACAAAAACCTGGTATTCCCATGAGTGTTGTAATGGGGAATGGCACAGTAACCCTCAGAGAGAGAAAAAGGTTCTCCAGAGAGAGCCAAAGGTTTTCGTGGCAAGTGAAAGAGAAGAGAGGTGGTGCTTGCAGAGAAAGCAGCTCAGATGATCTGGGCCCTCCTTGCAAGAGGATGTAGATCTTGCGGAAAGGCAAAAAGCTACCTGCTAACCAGATGATTTCCAGGAAGGACGTGCATGCTTCCATAAGGTCTTGATTTTCTTCCATGTCACGCTACCTTTCTTCATCTTTCTCAAGTTGGGTTTTGTGACTCAGCTCTTTAATCCCATTTATTTAAGTGTCTGACGGTAAGATGTGGGGTGTGCATCTAGGTAGACATGGGACAAGCAGAGGAACTACCAGAAGATGGCTCTGACACAGAACATGAGACCCATAAAGGCACATCTCATAGTCAATTTAATATCAATAAAATGACCAAGGTAGCAGGGATCAGGACAGAGAAAAAGGTACAAAAGCATGACATCTCACTGCAGGCTTTGGTTATGAATTTTGCAAGTCTTTCCCAATGCCATCCCTTTATTTCACTTATTTTTGTTACATGCTGTGTGGGCCACGAGATCAGAGCACTTTCTAGGCAGGCTTTAAGATTAGAGCTGGTTCAAAGGTTTCCACATTATTTTTACGGAAACACCGCAAGAAACTGATACTCTGGTGGTCTGTTTGCTTTGAACCAGTTCTACTGAAAACACATCTTGCTGCCCTTGCAGGCCAAGTGCAGATCGGACTTCATTCACTGACAAATTCTCCTGGTAAAGCAGACAAGAAGAGACAACTTGTGTGCTCCGGGGACACCTGTCTATTTAAGGAAACAAAATGAACTCATTTGAAGGGTCACAGCTTAATGCCTGTGAAACAATCTCTTTAGAAGACTCTGGAATAGGCAAGTCAAGACTAAACTGGACACAGGTCAATTTTTCCATGTTCGTTGCTGCTATGGGGAAGAAACCACCCTGTTAATACGAAATCTTCTCTATTAGGCTGTTTTTAAGTTACAGAATGGAAAAGGTTTTATTTAACTTCTGTGGCCGTGATGTAACTCTCTGGCAGGGAAGCTGGTGTATTTGTAGCTCAGCTCGGACTGGAGCTGCAAGAGCTAATGATTGCCTCAATTTCTGGTTAAGTACAGTTCTAAGGGCATTTTCAGCCTTCACTCCTCTTCCTCCCCTCCCTTTTAAGAGGTCTCAAAAACAAGCCTTTAATTTTCAGCAAGATCTTTTCTTGTGACCTTTAGAACATATCAAGGGTTATCTTGAGATTAAAACTACACTAGTTACAGGGTTCTTGAAGCGAATTTTGGGGGCACATCCTCACAGGAGTATCACTCCCCTGAGACACCTGTAACAGTGAAGATGACACCTTTGTCCCGCAGATGTCTATCTGCAAGACTTCCCAATAGTTTCTAATAATTGTAACAGCTAATGCCAACGGTGAGTGAAAAGCTCTCTTCATTGCTGTGCTATGGCAAGGAGAATTGTTAGGTCAAAGATCAGGAAATATCTGAAGATCAGATCAAAACAGCCTGTGATATGTGTTCTTCTATGCTTCATTTTTGCTGCAGAGAAAAATTAAAGTGGTTTGATTTCTGCAGTGTTAGATGTCAGGAAGAAAGTCCCTTGAAAAGTGATCTGCCAGTATGATGCAGCTTCTGTAGAAGATCTGACAGGGACTGTTGTAGAAGTACAGAAAAGCTTTATCCCAGCGTATATTTTTCATCGCTCGAATATTTAATCACTAGCTGAAGCTGAAGTTTTAGAGCAGCTTCCTAAGCAGAAGTAATTGCTAGTCTTGCCTCTTGGGAAACAATAGGAGCGAATGCAAATAAAGCTTGGAAATCCCACCAAGCTAAGGACTCCTTAGGAGGATTTAAGGCACTGACTTGTGCTTGGAAATCTCATTGAAACACAACTGAACTTCCAGTATGTAATAAAACCTATCAGAGTGGACTGACTTTTTCATACAGTGCATCTCAAATCCACTAGATATTACCAAAATAACTCCTTAGTGGGAAAGAGCTTCAGACTGGTAGCAGATATTTCTTCCTTAATACCTGTGATTCCAGGAGGTTTGGTTTGTGACACGTAATTCCTGTCTTCTGACCTCTACTCTTTCTCCTTGTTGGAAAAACATTTTTGCTATTTCATCCCCAAAACTGCTTTTGAAGTCTCCAAAAGTGTTTTGGAAGTGTTTTCCAGAATGCTCCAGCATAAAAGTACTGGAGGACATTTGGCCAGCTGCACAGGGAGGATCTCTGTCACAGGAAGGTTATTTCACAACGCTGGGGAAGACAAGCTGAATGCAACTTGTAAACTCTTGCGTAGAAACCCAAAGTTGTATTCCAGGTTTTCGCTCGTGTTTGTGCTCTTTTAAGTCCACGTCTCCTCCCAGCTGACGATTTAATGGTTCCGTAAATATTGAAGAACTAAGCCTCAGCTTAGGAAATGGGGAAGTACAGTCATTCCCATTCTACAGAAAAGAAACTGAAACGTATTTGACAACTAAGAACTCAAAGTTGTTCCACAGACATTCACTGTGAAGTCAAAGAAAAAGAAATCTTCATTGCATTTTTTTACTTAAACACCAGTTTTTGTAATTAAACTCTTCCAATCTCACCACATGCCAGATGACCACACACCTCCAAGACAATAGTAGCAGTGCAGGGAAAAAAGACATCTGCTGAGCAAACAGAGAGCAAGATAATCCTTAGAGAAGGATCCAGAAAAACAGAAAAGTAGATGAACAGCTCAAACTCCAGCAGCCAAGGAATCTTCTGGAGCTGGCCATGACCTGTTTGAGATATCTACCTCTGCAATAAACATTGCAACACCCAACTATTTAACAAGTCTCTAAGTAAGAACATGGATCAAGAAAGCGAAGAGATTTGCTGACTTAAATTAAGCAGAGTTAGCAATTATATTTGAAAATAACATGAAACTACTTTTTCTAGTGAATAAATATTTATTATCTGCCTTACTTGATAAAAAAGCAATGCTCCATGCATACTTCATCCTCTAGAGAGGTTAAACTTAAGGGGGGATAAGTCAGGGAGAAAGTGCTGGTCACAGACCATGATGAGATGTTCTGATATCCAGCATGGAAATGCTCATGATTTGACAGGCTGTTTTCTTCTACTGATCAGAACTGCTCTCTGGTCTCTTTCAGCTTCTCATCTCCTTCAGCAGTCTTGTCCTCTGCAAGCATGGAAGGGTCTAAGCAAAGGATTTGTGCATTAGGATGCTGTGAGAATGAGTTACTGTCCTGGGCTGAATTTTTCTCTACGAACAGAACTGACAGAAGTCTAGAAACTTTCTTAACCTTCCAGACAGCACCTTAAACAGCTGTAGTACTTAGTAATCTGTCCAAATACTTCATTTTCAGAGCATACAATTCATGTTCAGGGGACATGGATTTCTCTAGTGGATGTTGTTCACTGGAAGGTGATACCAAAAGTCTTGGTTTCTCTTTACTAGTCTTCAATGCATCCAGGGGAAAATGAAGGTGTTCAGAGTGAACTGAATCCCTCAGGATGGCTCAGAAGCACCCACTGGAATCATGATTTTGGGATTGAGCAGGAATCGTGGGTGGATACGTTCACACTAAGTTAGTACAGGACAAACCCTGTTGCTTGTCTCTGCCTTGTTTCTCCCAGAAATCCAAAGCCCATCTTATTTTTGTTGAAGCCCATCCTGTCCTTCTCCATTCTGAAATTACTGACAGGAGTCACATACAATTTAATTACCTTTTACGTTGGTCCTAAAGAATAGAGATGCAATTTGGTTTTCTACTTGCAAAAGTATTATGTACATTTATGATAACGTGAAAGGGTGTCAATTTATTGCTGATGTTACCAGCATAATGTGATGTACTGGAACAGGCTGCCCGGGGGGTTGTGGAGTCTCCTTCTCATTTAAAACTCACCTGGATATGTTTCTGTGCAACTGGATCTAGGGGATCCTGCTGTGGCAGGGGGATTGGACTGGATAATATTCCAATCCCTGATGTTCTGTGATTCTGTGATGTTATGCAAAGAAAACCTTGGTGGATACAGAAAGATACCACATAAATACTATTTTCCTCACTGCTTGAACAGGGTGATTTATCCTCTTCTATGTTGCCTGGTAATTCATGACATGTAAGCACTGTGCCTTTACATCAGAGTCACAGAATCACAGAATGTTATAGATTGGAAGGAACCTCGAAAAATCACCTAGTCCAACACCCCTGCCAGAGCAGAACCACTTGGAGTAGGTCACACAGGAATATATCCAGGTGTCTAGTTTTATTGAAACATTTTAATTTAGCAGCATCAACAAAATGCTGTAAGTATATGGATTCCACAAATTACCATTAAACTATTTTTCGTGGTATCTCTCAGTGACTTTAGGAGATACATCTATCTAAGAGTCAGGCCAGCTGGCATCCCGTTCAGGTTAGACCTGCAGAGAGTCCTGCGTAAACACACTCTATCTAGATATCTGATCCTAAAAGTATAGAGGGCAGGAGGGTCTTGCAAAGTATTTGGAGGCAGTGTGAAAGATTCAGCTTAAAGAAGCATTTGGGTGTTCAGGTTATGACCAAGATTTGTGAGTCAGTTAAAATTTGCTTTATCATATGAAGTCATGGAGCATTAGATCTCTGCACAGTTCAAAATGCAGCTCTTCAGGCATCCAAAGTCCAAAAGGCACGTAATTCGGTAGGTTTTTATGAATTTATGTTTCCAGCTGTAAAAACTGCTATCAGTCTGCATCTCTGCCAAAATGATTGTGTGCAGCTATCTGCATTCTGAGGCAGGAATACTTGGTGAGTTTTCCTTATTAGGAATTCAATCTTAATTTGAGCTTTGCTTACAGGAGCAGTGTCCTTCTAAGCAACTGTGTGTATTCATTTCTATGTGCAACTATACAATTGAACATCTGCTAAGACATTTTACACCTGCAGTTGCCTTGTTCACATGCACTTAGCATGCAGTGTAGCCCTTGTGTTATGGTACTGAAGAACCGTGAATATATTTTCAGTTTTAGTGGTATTGATGACTCCACAATGTAAGTGACTAAAACCTATCTGCCAAAAAGATAAGCTGGAACATAGGAGGTTCCACATCAATATGAGAAGGAACTTCTTCCCAGTGAGGTTGACAGAGCACTGGAACGGGCTGCTCAGGGTATTGTGGAGTCTCTGTCTCTCGAGACATTTAAAACCCGCCTGGACATGTTCCTGTGCGACTTGATCTAGGTGATCCTGCTCTGGCAGGGGGATTGGACTCGATGGTCTTTCAAGGTGTTTGAACTAGATGAGGTCCCTTCCAATCCCTAATGTTCTGTGATTTTGTGAAAATCAAGGAAAGCTTTCAGGAAAAAAAAGAAATGTTGACAATCCCCTTAATTCAGACAATACTTGAAATTTAAAATAAAGGTCTACACTTAGGAAGCTGAAGATTTTATTGGTTGAGTGACCAATAACTGCCTGGAAATATGACTTTCTGAGGGAATGTGCTAAAGCTGGTTATACAAACACTTGAATCAGACTTGAACTCATGCAATTTACTGGATTTGTTGATTAAGCCTGTAAGGTTTGCACAAATCACTTCCAGTCTGATGGATGTGTCTGAGGTAAAAAACTCACCTCATACCAAATCTTTTGAAAGCAAGCGTAGATGCTTGTTACTTGCTAAGATTTTGAAGGCTCTATACGTATGCGACACCACGAGCCAATTTTCAAAGGCAACAACAATATTGTTCTTGCTAATTTGCTTACGTTTTTCTTAAAATAATCAACATTTATCTTACTTTCCCTGCACTGACATGTTGTTATAAAATAGCATAAAACATAATTCTGTGAATATAGTCTATCTTGATGTTTTAAACTGTATTGCTTGAATTAGAGTTTCACACATATCAATATTTGGGTCTCTGAATTCCCCTGAAATACCAAGATAATAGGTGATACTCTCATGAGGTTAGCATTTTGAACTCTTGCCAGTATATAAGGAAGATGGTTCAGGAGGTTAAGCCAGTAACTAAGCAAGTGCTGTGTCCCCTGAACCAGCACAGAACCCTGAGTGTCAGTGCACTTTTAGTATCTTCTACGCCAATGCCTTCTGAATGCCATGCCATGGCTCCAACCACATGTAAGTGCTCAGACAGGAGGAGGGCTAGTTATTAGCATTATCATGATCTTGCCCATGATTTCAGTTTAGTAATAACAGCTGTTCTCTAAATTGCCCAGAAATGGCTAATAAATGGGAGATTTAACGTTGTTTTTACTATTATGGACCATTGCTGTCTCATCCCAGGGAAGGGCTGTGTGAAACAATCCTTGTCTATGACCGTCAGAGCATTTTCTGAAGCAAGGGCTGATATGTAAAAGATCCTATTTATATTTTATATACTTTTACATATTTAACTTTTATGTACTTTTACATATTTAACTTTTATGTACTTTTACATATTCAACTTTTATGTACTTTTACATATTTAACTTTTATATACTTTTACACATAAAAGATATGTAAAAGATACTGTTAATCCAGCAGTAGTCCTGTAAAACCACAAAGAGATGAGTTTGAACTTTAACTACTGGACTGCTGGGAACTGAGTGCATTTCGCTTCTATTGTCTTTGCCAGAGCCATAAGAAAATACGAAAGCTCTCTCACTCTACCATTAGTCAGCTAAGAGGCACTTGGGTTATGCTTGACTGAACTCAGTACCCCCTGGGCCACATCCAAGTTACTCCCATTCATTGCTTTTGGAGGGATTAGAGCAAACTGCATCAGTAGTTCATCAGATAAAGCCTTTGCCTGATATCCTGCTGTCTGTTTAGTTCAAACAGAACTGGCCACAGACCCCTCTAGGGAAGAGTCTAGTTTCCCCAGATGTATGACTCCTCAAGGCAACTGTTACCCTTGGGAAAACATTTAATATATTTACTGCTCTATTTGGTATCAAATGAGCACATCTGATACCTCTCGGGGGAAACCTCTCCCAGACTCTACTGCCATTCTGTCAACACTTCCTCCACCAAAAAAACACCCCCAAACCCAAAAATCAACCTTGTGCAGATTGAAAAATGCTGAGTAACACTACAGCCAGGGCATGCTACTGATGGACCTGCTGTGAATTTAGAACCAATCTCCAGATTCAGTAGCAAATAAATTCGCAGTGCTTGAAGATGAAATAACCCAGCAGGGTGATTGTTAAAGAAGGAACAGGACTCCACTCCTCCTCATGTGTATTTTTTCCCAAGAAACACACAGTGACTTTTGAGCTCTGATAGTGCTGCTCTTAGAAAGGAAACGATTCCTACCTGTACAGGTGTAATTGAAGAACCTAATTTAATGTAGTTTGTGAGCAGCTCTTACTGAAGAAAAATACAAGAGCAAGACTGACTCTGCTGTTGTAGGTTCTGCAGAGAGACTTCCAGTAGGGCCACAAAAAGCTCCTGCTACACTGAAAAATGTTCCGTCAGTAAAACATCTCTTAAACAGGCTGGACTGCGGAGTAACAGAAATACGTGGCTAATACTTTGGACACTGGTATCTTCCCTGTTGATAGTGAGGTGCCAAGTAATGGTGAGGAAGGGCACAGTTGCAGACACAGCTCTTACCTGTTGTTTTGATTAAAACCTGCGAGAGATAAATATTCTACTGGGACAGAACTATGGAATTATAAAACACTGTTTACAAAACATCCTGTCCACAAAGGCGGAGTAAGGTCTCCTATTTCGTTTAACCATAAAGGGATTTCCCAGCAAAAGGGAATCTCCAGCTTCCGCCTCAGGCACAAAGAGCCAATAGAAAATCCCCTTGGTTTCAAGGCTTTAGCTGACGCTGCAGAACTGTTTGCAAAGGCAGGGAAAAGAGACGTTTCCTTCACAGAGGCTGAAGTTTATTGGGATGACTTGTAGAAAGGAGCTGATGCAATTTAATAACTCTAATGCTGGATATGCATGAACACAGAGAAAGGCTTGAATGATGAAAGGGTGCTGATGCCTTTGACTAACAAGGGACTTTCTTTCTGTCAAAGAACAAAGTTAAAACTCTGAGAAAATCTCTCTTCCTTTCCCCAGACCACAGAAGAATAAAATCCTGAGGGGGATGTGTCCTATAAATAATTAAGACTTGCATCATCAGGAGCTGGGTGATCTTTTTAGAAAAGCCAAATACCTTCAGAGGAGATTTCTTTTCTTCAACATCCATTCCTCCCACCATGCTGATACAAGAAAGGCAGACACAGGTATTCTGACCTAAGGACCTTTATTCCACAGTAACCCCTGTTGTCTAATAAAACAGAAACACAGAACATTAGGGATTGGAAGAGACCTTTAAGGATCATCTAGTCCAATCCCCCTGCCACAGCAGAAGCACCTAGATCAAGTCACACAGGTGGGTTTTAAACCTCTCCAGAGAAGGAGACTCCACAATCCCCCTGAACAGCCCCTTCCAGCTCTCTGTCACCCTCACTGTGAAGAAGTTCCTTCTCATATTGATGTGGAACCTCCTGTGTTCCAGCTCACACCCATGGCCCCTTGT
>JAOXOE010000848.1:8709653-8734912 GCA_028565055.1 Phoeniculus purpureus | reverse complement strand
CCCCACTCCCCGAGCTCCCTACCCTTTAGGACTAAATAATCTGAGGCTAAGTATACTTCCTGCAGCGTGGTTGAAGGGCAAACCGGACAGAAGTCGGAAGAGTGGTTCCTATTGAATTTGGCTCTGGATATATATATATATATATGTGTGTGTGTGTATATATATATATATATAAAGATACACAAATAAACAGTAAGAAAACACTATTGAGTCACACCTTGAAGAGAAGGGTCTCCAAATAGTGGAAGGCAGAGTGCTGGAGCTAGCTCTAACCTCACTGCTCACTCTGTTGGATGTACCCAGCCACCCTGGGTACGAAGCACTCTTCTGCCTTATGACTGCTCTGGTTTATGCTTGTAGGAATTAGTGAAGTTGCAGAGGTATGGGTGAGAACAACTTTTTTAGTGTTTTAATTAAACAGCTCTTGGCTATTGGAGAAAAGAAGGAAAAGAATTGTTTTGCTCACTTGTGTTCACTGTGATATAAATGTGAGATCTGAGGGCAGCTCCCCTTTCAGCCCACAGCCCCAAGGGTCTGCTTCCAGTTAGTGATTACAGAGCTCAAGCTGGTTGTGGTTTTTACCTAACCCCAACCTATAAAATTTTGTTTTACAGGGATAGTCCAGATCTGGCTTCTATTTTATGCTGCATCCTAGCTGATGAGCAATCCAAGCTGGGCCTCGCTCCAGAGACAGTTATTGTTCTTCCCTAAGTGCCACTGCTGCTAAAACACCAACTGCACTTATGCATTGCTGAGCACCACTGTGTAAGAAGAGGCTGTAGCGAGCCCTGATTTCAGAGTGCAGAGTTACTTTACAGGGGTTTTGTCTTCTCAGCCGATGTTTCCACTATAAATCAGAACTTCTGATTTATGGTGGAAAACAGCCAATGTTTCCCCATGGATATACAATGGCCTCTTGTCCTTGCTGTGTAATTTGGTTTCCTAGCAACTTTAAGTGTCATCCTATTGGAAGAGAAGAAAACAAGATTCAAATCCTACTGCTTAGTCTCAATGGTAAATTTAGTATCTGGTTGAGTCTGGAGGATTTACTTTTGTTTTCCATTCACGAGGCTGCCTGTTTTATACCAGGAGACAACTTAAGCAGAGGATGGAATATTTGCAGGTTACAGGCTTCCCTTTTCATGTGTGCTGTAAAGTCAGAACATATCTGCTGGGAGGGGCAGAAGCACCTTCCTTCATTTCTTTTACTATTTTGACAATGATTTGTAGGTTGATTCTCCATTTTCCTGTTGATGCAGCTCTACTTGTGTCAGGTAAATTATCTTTAACTGATACAGAGCACGGGCTCTGATGTCTGGAATATTTTGCTTTAAGAGAGATTACTCATTCTCTACAATGAAGTTTATAATTCTCACTGAAATAAAACACACGGTGGCCATGTAGAATTTTGGAAGGTTTTCACTCACCAGAATACTCTCACTCACAGAAAGCTGGAGAAGACTTGGAGGCTATTCTTGCTAAAAATGGACAAACCTGCTACATATGATCCCAAAACACTCAATGTCCTTCCCCACCATGCACATATATAAGTTGTCTTCAGACTTTTGCAACAGCTATTGATTATTGCATTGCACTGAGTTCTGCATTGGGTGAGCACTCTTCCAGTTGCATGCTTGGCGCGTTCTGGAGCAAATGGCTAGCGAAGGAAGGTGACAGGTCTGTGGCCATTGCTCTGGGTAGAGAGCTCAGGCAGTGGCACAGCCTCACAGTCCCGGCCCAGACCCTTCAGCACAATTCAGAACGTGTGTATGTACGAACGCGTGTACGCCTCTGCCTTGTTTTAAAAGAAAAATGAAAGGTCACTGCCACCTATAGACAAAACTGGGAATAAGCTGAAGTGATAACACCGTACAAAATGGTATAAAATTGGCAGAATTTCAAGTTGCCAAGCAAGTAACATCACAGCTATTGGCATCTGCCATCACATATCTTCTGCAGAGACTAATGCATCTGATTGCACCCGTATGTGGCTCTAGAGCTGCACAAATGAGCAACTCCAGCTCTGCCATTAGTGTGAAATGGTTGCATTTTTCCTAAAGTGGTCTATAGAAACAAATCAATTTTTCTTTTGTTTGAAACACCATATCTGGAAGCTAAAAATTATTAAACGTGGAGCCAGAAAGGTTTCCTGAAAAACAAAGGGCTCCCATAAGGCTGTTGTCTGATGTCATTTTTCACCACTGCATTTATGAAGGCTACAGTTTTGAGTGTGCGCTGCTTTGAAAGCAAAGCACCAGAACCCATTTTGTTATCCAGCTAACATCTTCGCAAGATAAATGGGTTTTTAAAAGATGCTGAGGACTCCCAGTATGCAGTGACTTCTCTGAGGATCATATGTCTTCAAGAGCTCTCAGGATATGGCTGTGCTCTTGTTAGTAGTGAGCAGAAGCAGCCACCATCAACCACTGGGGACCTGTGTTCAGCTGTGAACCCTGCACCATCTCTTGGATGCTGATTTGGTTTCTTCATTGGATGTTTTTGCTCCTCTGGTTATTAATCATGGTAATTTATTAGAGGAATAACCATCAGGCTGGACCTATTTGTTGTCTTTGTTCTATGTCTGAAAAGCACAGAGGTGGTCTCTATAGGAAGCTGTGAGTACAGAGCAAACCTCCAGCAGACCTGGGAGATGCTGTTGGCAAGATGTCCTTTTTATGAGGGAAGGTCTGACAACTTTTACACAGACAAGACAATTTCCAGGACTGAGAGGGGAAAAGATACAGACTTCCTTTTTTCAAAATGAGAATAAAACCTATCAAGAGGAACAGCAGTAAGCTCACTCTCATCCTTAGGCTTCCTTTCCAGATGCAGGTTTCTTTATTCAGTTTCAGGGATATTATCCTTGTGGAGGCTCATTCAGACCAGCTGGAATGCAGCCTGACTGGTTTAAAAAAGAACATGAACTACCAGCCTCCAGATCAGACACAGCTCTGAAACAGTCCTTTTCCAAATTTTTCTTCACTGTCTTAGTTGTAATGGAGAAAATAATGAAATTTTTTTTTTAGATTATTTTTAAAAAATTTATATGAACCATAGAATGTCCTGAGCATGAGCGCAAGGGTTGGTAAAATCCTCCTGTTCACTCTCAAAAATCACTGTTATGGTCCTGGCAGAGTGATAAAAGCTTTGAGAACTATGAGAGAAAATTACAACAAAGTTCATAATCTACTGGTTAATCCATGTGTGTTCTGGCTAAAGCCAGATAAGCCTGACCTTTCTAATGTATTGGCCAACAATCGCCTGTGTCACAGAGTCTGTTGATATAAAAAGTACACAATTAATTCCTCACTAAAACTTGCCATATGTTCTACTTACATATAACAAAAATCAGCTTAGTTCTTTTGCATCTCATTTCTTTATAGATTTATCCATTCTAGTGGTAGGAAAAGACTGAAATAAATTCCCATATATTCCAGAAGCAGAGAAAGGACGTAGCATGCATTAACTAAGGCAAAGGCTAACGGCTGGATCCTCAGCTCTTCAGCCCATGTCTTCATTCTGCCTCTTGGAAAACAGGTGGACATGGGGACATGTCAGGGTCCAGCTGGGAAGGCAGAAGCTCCTGCTCTGATTTGTGTCTGAGCCAAGAAAGGACTGAAAATAGGGCAGAGTTGTAGAAAGTCTCCTTACCTTGCCTCAGTGTAGCTCTCAATTGTTCTCCTGTAGAACAAGATAACTCAGACACCTGTCTGGTATGATGAAACTAGGGGGCAAATACATCTGAGCATTGTCAATGGCTAAGGTGGAGAAATGGACACACAATAGACAGTAGTGAAGGGACAGGAAGAGGAAGGATTGGGATGACTCATCTAGAGCAAACAAGAAACACCCAAGAACAATATGAATAGCAACCTGGCAGCTGGCTGTGCATCCAGGACATGCAGAATTGCGGTCCTGAAGGTTCTAGGGACAACTTTTTCAACCACTCTGCATCATAGCCAAATGGGAAAAGCAAACCAGTTCCAATATTCACAGCCAGGGATTTTAGCAGTGCCACAAAGGTGAACAACCGCAATCCAGTAGACAGAAACCTTCAGACAGAAAGCTGCTTTTTTATTTTCCTGTCCTTTTGCAGGAAAAGCCAGAGCACTGAAGGGAAAACATACTCCAGGCACTTCAAAGCCTAAACACCACAAGCCAATCAATTGCAAGAGTCCCCAAGATAATTTAGCACAAGAGCACATACAACATTCTGCTCCATTGTTGGGACATTGATTGGGACAGAAGTAGCAGCAGAGAAAGAGCCAAAGCAAAAGCCAGAAGAAGCCAAACTGACAGCCTCAGCATGAGTTACCTGGGAAGGATGGCCAAGCACCCAGTGCCCTGGGAGCTGGAGCTGGTCTGGGTGAGGTGCTGCTCACCCAGAGCTGGCAGGTCTGCCCTTGCCTCCTGTAATCAGCCCAGGGAGTGCTCACAAACACTGGGTGCAAACACACAGAGGGGTGGAGTAGTCCACCTTCCTCAGCCCTTCTCGAAATATTTTTTGTTCTTAAGTGTTCTGGCCACCCAAACCTGTTGAAATGCATATTTGACTTTAGGGCTTTGGGGCAACTACACACGGACACTCTGGTGTGCTCTGTTGACTTTGTGCTGAACATCTAAACACCTTCCAAATACAGATTTTCCCCACAATGGCAGCAAAAAAAGGAAGTACATTTAATGATATGACTGCTTGCTATAGTCAAAGTGGATCATAATATCTTTCCATGATGTGCAAACTGACTAAGCATTCATATCTTAAACTTACAGTCATAATTTACTGCTCCCCAATATGAGTCACTAAGTCCACACTCAGAATGGGGTTATCTGGACCAGGGAAAGCCTTTTTGTTCTGAGCTTTCACACCACCTCAGTCAATAAAACTTGGTTTCAGGAACGGGGTTCCCACAGCTGTCATAATGCCAAGAAAAAAATTCCTTATTTTATAGGTTGAGAAAGCGATAGCAGATAGTTGTGAAAGGCTCCCGCAGCGCCATACCATAAACCAGTTTGCAGACTGGCTGGATCCTGCTGCAAGGCTCCGACAGAGACCACACTGCACCCCAGCACAGCGGGTGACAGCAGCGATGCTGTTCACACTGTTGTCATGTGAAGATGCTAAAAGCACAATGTCAATGTCTTAGTTTTGAATGAAATATTCCAAGGCCAGGGATCCAAGAAGATCTCCTTAGGCTCCCTTTCATGCTCACTTGGTGTACACAGATCGCTCAACTGTTAGCTTCAAGTGTTCAAATGTATTAATCAGGTTGTTTCAGGTAGTGTGTTGGTGGCACAATTTGTGTCTTAAGATTCAAACAAACTGGAATAGCGTTGCAAATCCCGTGATATTTTTCCCAATAGACTTGCTCATGTCATCTGCAAGGCACTTTTATTTTTGTGTTGCTTTATGGTTTTTAATATAATTCTGCTATTAGCCATGATAGAGAAACAGAAATGGATCTGCAAGAGAGTGATGCACTGGCAGTGAATGGTGTCGATTGCTTGAGGGGATCATGGAGAAACTGTGAGCAGGAAAACAGAGCTGCTGTTTATGTCCACCAGCTCAGCAGTGCATGGGAGAATGAGTGAATAATCTGAATCTTTCAGTTCTCCAACCACGGGGTCAAGAACTTTTCACTTTGCCCCTATTTTATCACCTCAGATATTGCAAATTCTTGCCTACCACAAGCTTGGATGGTACCCCACAAGTTCAATCTCAGAGTCTTGTTTTGGGAATGGTCTCCAGGTGGCATCTGTGGCAGTAGCAAGCATACTTACCTGCAGACTGGGGCACAAAATGTCAGGCTGGCTGCAAACCTGCCACCTATTCAGTGACCCTGAGCTAGTTTTCCTTCAGGTTTGGGGTTTTTTTTCCAGTCTTTGTCTTTGGGTTTAATATTATCATGAAGAATGTTTTTGAAATGCAAGATGTAAATATTTAGTTCCAGAAATGCTGGAACTAATTCTCTAAGAAAATGTCATTGAGATTCAGGATATGTTTGCACCATGTTTGCTTGAAACTATTTCCTTGTACAACATCATAAAATTTAAAATTAAAATTTAAAAACTTAATGCTCATTATGAAAAAAAATAATGTGGGTTATTATATACCTCACCTTATGGATGTGCTGTGAATATAAGAACAAAAATACTCCTTTTCCTCAAAAAGGATTACTCTTAGAATTGAGCCCCAACATCTGGTAGTATTGCTGAAGGCTGTTTGTACGTTTTCCTTTATTTTCCACAGAACTGGATTTGCCATTATCCATCCAGGCATTTTTTTCCCCTTCATGACTTGAGCTGAGCAGGAATAATTTAGATACTCTTTAAAGAAAAGGTCACTGCCTATCTCTGGGCATTTACTATGTGTTGTACTGAAGGGACCAATCTCCTCTGGATGCTACATGAGCTGTGCTGAACAAGTAAGGAGGTTGTTGTGACTCCCGTCTGAAGCGCCTTTCTCTCTCAAGGACGATGCCTGAATATTGGCAGCTGAGTTGGGTGCTTACAACCAGGCAATGTGAATACTCTCAGTGTTCCCATGCGTCTTTGCACAGTATCAAGGCTATTTGTGTAGAGATCAAAGGCGTTCCTCCCCTCCTCCTTGTAGCTCATCCTCCTCTGACCTGGTTTGGCAGCACTTACAACAGAAATAACTACAGCAAATATCAGAGGAAATGTCTTTCTGCTGTGGCTCCTCCAGCATCAGTGCAATTACATTGAGATCTGATTCAATGTGCAGCCACTGAGATGGTCTTCTGGATTACACTGGTGTAACCTTATTGAATTAAAGAGATCACAGCAAGGTTTATGCCGATTTAATTTTTCCCAGTTGTGTAGTCCTAATGAACAATTAACCATTCATTCTTGGAGGCAGATTTCAGCTCTGGTTTTAGTATTCTTTTAAAGCCATTTCAAAGACATCCCGTGTATTCATCAAGGACAGACCAGAGGGGCACTGGATGGGTTTTGTTTTGCCTTCTACTTGGTAATTATTTAGCTGTAGCACTAGAGGGAGGAAAAAGGATGCAGAGGTGGATCCCCTCCAAAGCAGAGAAACTGTGGGCTTCTTTAATGATTTTCAGTGATCAAGTTGCTTTTTTCTACCTAAAATCTATAATGAAACTGTTGCCAAAGGAACCTTTCTCCTCTGCAGGAATTGCTCAGCCTGTACATCAGACAGCTGCACAAAACTTCCTGTTAACTAATGACACAAAGCTCTCAACAATTAGATATGGTTAGCCAGCTCCCTTAATTACTGTCCAGAATGAGAGCCAACACCATTTGAGTATTGACAATTGAAGAGTGGATTAGTATTGGTCTGTGTTTGCACCTGCTCTTGCTATATGTAGTCTTGAAAGGGGCTGACACGTTATTTTAAGGTGAGGATCTCCATCTGGCTGCTACCATCAAGGTTTATTTAGCAGAGCAGGAGGGATGAGCAGCAATACACCCTTAGCAACACTAGAGACAGCTGAGAGAAGAAACCTGCAGAACAGCTGAGACAAAAATAAAATTAGGCACAACTCCAGTGAAATTCTGACAGTTTCAGACAAAATACAAATGAAGCTTTGACTCAGCCTTTCCCATTTCAGTCCCAAGAGGATGGATGAAATGAGTCATGGACTTCCTTCTTCTTTCAGATGAGGGAGGACTAGCTCAACATTTGCATTGCTTAATTTACCCTGTATCACAAGTAGGGGTGACACACTGGCTTCTGTGTGTGCAGAGTTTGTCCTGCACTGATGGCTGAGTAGGAGCCATAAGCAGAGGTGAGTTGTGAAATAAAAAATGATCCATTTACAGTGAAAAATTCCAAGCTGATTGAGTTCAGTTTCGCTCTTGTCCAAAATGATCATGGAAAGGAGCAGTTCATACATTTCTGCCATTGCTGGTCAGAGCAACAGGCTGAAGTACAAGGAATCCAGCAGTGTTGCGAGGCTGAAGTAGGTGATTTTGTTCCAGCCAATGCTGGAAGGAAGCAGACACCACAGTAAATGGAGCTGGTGATGTAGTGTCGTTTCTCATGGAAACAATAAATCCACCAGGAGCTACATAACCGTCTCCCTTCCAAACATTCCATGGTTTCAGCTTAATCTGAACATCCAAAAAACTTTTAAAATAGTCTGAAAATGTCAGTGGGATTTTTCCTCAATGAAATGTTCACCAAATTCATCATTTAATACTGTGTCTCGGCGAAGGCTGTCCTGGCAGTGGGAGAGTCGACACGCTGTCACAGTTGTTTCACAAGAAAGGGAGAGACCCTGTCCCATCCGACCCTTCAGGGCAGAGGGCACATGGCAAACAACATAATAACTCTTAATCTTCAGATGAAACTTTGAGTGAGACCTCTGAGATTCAGATATGTCAGATCAATCTAAGTCACTTCAGTGATCCACTGAAGGTGGGTTTCCAGGTTACCAGAAACTCAGAAGCAGTGCAATGACTGGTGTTGTTACAGACCTGGGGCTTCAACAGCTAATGTAGCCCGAAATAAGATGCTGACACTCTTAAACAGCTCATCTTATCCCTGGAGTAAAATCCATCATCTTTGTGACAGACATGAGCTTGACAGATGGTGCAGAAGTAGATCTGGGTACCTCACAGCAGCAATGCAAACATGCCCATCTTTTGGAGAGCAGGTGCTGTTTTGTACTAGACAAAGAGAAGCCCATCTGGATTCACGTGCCTCCTAAACCAAAACGTCTTACTCAGAGTTACAGGAGAAACTGTTTCTGCTTAAGTTCTGCTTAAGTTTTAAGCTTTATTGGTTCTGGCTCCTTTACAGTTAGCAATTCCTAGTGATTACTGAAGAATTATGTTTTCAGCAAGTAGCTTTTCCCCACTGTCTCTTATGGAGTCCATATTAATTGTTGAATCTGTCTTGTATTTAGCCAATGCAGTCTGAATGGGTAATGAAAAGGAGAGAATAATTGCTTCAGTGCAGAGAGCTCCAGGGAAACAGAATCATCAGTAATTATTACCAGGCTCCCCATACCTCTCAGCAGGGACCGTTAGTGAGGCTGCAGCCAGAGTTACTGTGGTCTCACTCTGAAATAACTCCACAACCCAGCGGAATCCCTCCAGATTCACAGTAAAGTGGAAGCATAGTTTGGCTCAGGAACACCACACTGAATGAGAAACACTCACTTGTGCTGCCTACCAGAAAAAGCCCAAACATCATTTTCCAAACCATATTGCAACCTCTCGTTTCTTCAGGCACTGGCTGCAGTTCACAGAGCTGATTTAGGAAGGGAACTGGTAATCTGTTATTGTCTCTCATTCCCCCATCACATCCCACCCCTCCCCAAGGTTTCTGCTACCACTATTTTTTTTTAAAGATACAGTCACAAAATATATACCAGCTATTTCTTCATGTGGGAGCTTCTAGAACAGATAGAAGGTTACTGTGTCAGGACTGAAACAGAGAGTTATTGTGTGAACAGTGCCTTAGTGGGCGGGACAAGCATTTGGACCACAATCATTCTCCTGTATGAGTATTTTATGTTTCCATCAAATATGCACTGATGATATCAATACTATGTTAAATATTTCCCTTCATTAATACAGCTTCTGCAAATGCTGAGGCATGACTTTCACCAGCTGTCTCAGCTTTGAAGACTTCTGGCTGTGCTTTTCCCCTGTCAGTCCATTACCCTTTGCAAGCCTGAAATATAAAATGTGAGGAGCTTGGCTCACTAAAAATGAGAAGCAGGGAAACAATGCTTATTACAGAACACATGTTTCATTCTTCACCTCAGGGACAAACTAGCACAATCACAATCGGCATGAAACTGCAGCAGTGTTTGCAGAAAGAGAAGAAATTATTTTTAAGAGGGTTCTTGATCCACATGGATCACGTCTGCAATGCTTTTCTGAGAGGGGAGCCAGACATGAGATTAAGATTGTACCAGCAGGCAATGGGATGGGCTCAGCTGGGGACAAGTGCTGTCCTTCAAGCAAAGTCCCCATAGTCAGGTTTTGCCTTGTTAGGTACCTGGTGCCAACTGCCATGAAGGTGTCAGTCCTGCCTTTCTGTCAGGGGGTTGATTTCAAACCTGGATTTCACCACCAGCTGTCCTCATGGCTTTGGGTTGAGGAAAAAGTCCATTTTTCTTTTACTTTCTTTATCATCCCCCAAGAAAACAGTGCTTCGTGCTTATGGGGCATGAGCTAGGAAAGCTGTAGGTACAACTGCAGCTGTGAACTCCTGCAGCTGCTGCGGCATCCAGAGCTAACACGCCTCCTCAGTGCTGGAGAAGTCCATTAGAGCAGTAGGACAGCTGGAGCTGATTTTTCTTCCTGGAACAATATGATTTGCTAAACTTCTGTCGAGTGAAAACATGAACATGGATAGCCCTACCTTTAGTACACTTGAGCAATAAAAGCTTTCAGCTACGCAAGGAAACATTGCTTTCAGTGAATGCCCGTGAAGTGTAAGAATACTGAACAATTGGTAACGCTGGAGATGAGTTTCCACTGAACTGTCAGTCATGACCTCTGACAACTCCTGCACTGCTTCTTTCCCTTTCTGAAATCATCTCAGCACTTCAATGAAACTGTGACCCTGCTATATGACTCAGTGACTTCTTGATCATGACGAGCTAAAGCTTTATTTCAGGATAACCACCGGCTTTAACAGAAGGAGCCTGTCCTTCAGCACAGCTCCACGGAAGTCAGTGACATTACAGCAGCAGATTAGCTCAGCAGAGAGCGAGCGTGAGTGACACAAGTCAGCTGGGAAAAACAACATCTCAGGAATTTCAGGCAGCACAGAAGAACTTCTCGTAAATCTTTCTGGTTCATGAAACTGTTGTTTCATGTGCAAAACAATATGACACGCACCTTGGAATTTCAGAGATTTATTGATTCAGTGGTGCTTGTATTTAATGCAGTTAGCAATATTGTAATAGGCTTGGTCTTAGAAACATTAATTACCAACATTTAAAAAGTTGAAATGTTAAAAAGAGAGAAAAATGAGTTATCAAATATTCAGAATTTATACTGTGATTCAAGAGAGTCAAGAGATCTACAGTGTAACTGTAGCTCATTATCAGTAAAATCAGTAATTGTCAAACCCAGTCCCATTATACATTTTTGAGGGGGATAATAGTACCAGAGAGTAACTCCATAACTCAATATTTAAAACGTAAATTCTCAAAAGCAAAAGGGGGAGCTATGCATAAGAAAGCTGACAGCTCTCTTATTTCTCTCATCTACAGTTCTGACACTGCAGTTCAGCTCTAACACCCTAACCGATCAGTGCTGCATGAAAGCTCTCTGGTATTCGCTTTGTAATGAGATCCAATATTTCCACCGCAGAAATAAAACTGATTTCAATTTAATTTTCATACCTGAATAAAAATTAGTTAAAAAAGTAATTAGAAATCTCTAGTCCTGATGCCATTTGAAATATTACTTCTGGATTCAAAATCACATATCAGTTTTTGGTCTTCAAATGAAGATTTATCTAATTTAAATGGAGATTTGTAGGAGACAGAAGTTACTATCTGGCACACTGCCTTTCAACGACCAGGGTATCTCCTGACGTGTCCTCTGTGACTGAGGCTTAGGATTTGTACATTGTTACATTTGTACAGTTAAATGTTACATTTACCTTTGTCCTTCATTTTGTCTGCCTGTAAACAGAATGACAACTTCACCTCTGAACACTGCTCAGCAATTGCTTGCAGAGGGTTAGGAAGCACTGACATTACTGCAGAGTGACTCACAAGTATCTAAAAAGAAGCCAAACCTCAAGTCCTGTTGGTTGCTTGCTCTTCAACAGCCAGTTAAATTGTGTTCCTTCACAAAATAACCTGAATATGTCTAGGATGCAGTGTTTTAAAGTGAGAATTTAGTGCCAAGTTCTTTATTCCGTGTCCTTCATCACTGGTTGTAATGGCATTGTTCCACCTGACAGTCCTGTCCTAATGACAGTTGGCACAGGGCACCTATAGGTCTAAAGACTTACCTGTCCTTCCTAACGACAGTTACCACGCTGCAGTTCTCATAACATCCAAAATTCAGCTCAAAGACAAGCTTTGGAGGGCAGAGGTGATGTTTTAACTGCCAGCTGAATGACCTGACAGGTATTCCTCCAAGGGATTCCTTCTTACCCTCTCTGCTAGGCATCAGAGAATTTGTTTGACCCCAGATATTACATTATTTTGTCAATACATTGTATAGCACCTCAGCAACTGAATTAGAGGTACAGATACCACTGTGACAGGTTTTTCTGATGCAGGACAGGTGACTATGTGCTATGTAGAAAATACACCTTTTGCAGTCAAGCTCTTTAGAACAAGCTCACAGAATCACAGAATTGGAAGGGACCTCTAGAAATCACAGGATCATTCTGGTTGGAAAAGACCCTTGGGATCATCAAGTCCAACAATCTACCCTACCTTACAAGTTCACTCCTAAACCACATCCCTCAACACCTCATCCAGATGATCTTTAAACACATCCAGAGATGGCGACTCAACCACCTCTCTAGGAAGCCTGTTCCAGTGCTTGACCACCCTTTCTGTGAAAAAATTCTTCCTAATATCTAGTCTAAACCTCCCCTGTTGTAACTTGAACACATTCCCTCTTGCTTGTACGAAGAGGCTAGCACCACCCTCTCCACAATATCTTTTCAGGTAGTTGTAGAGAGTGATGAGGTCTCCTCTTAGCCTCCTCTTCTTTAAACTAAAGAACCCCAGCTCTTTAAGTCTTTCCTCATAAGACTTATTCTCCAGGGCCTTCACCAGCTTAGTTGCCCTTCTCTGCACCTGCTCCAGCACCTCCACATCTCTCTTGTATTGAGATGCCCAAAACTGGACACAGTACTCAAGATGTGGCCTCACCAGTGCTGAATACAGGAGGACAATAACCTCCCTAGTCCTGCTGGCCACAGGAGTAGCTGGCCACAGGAATTTCTAATACAAGTGAGGATTCCATTGGCCTTCTTGGCCACTTGGGCACACTACTGGCTCATATTCATCTTCCTGTCAATTAGAACCCCCAGGTCCCTCTCTGCTAGATGACTCTCCAGCCACAGCTCCCCACGTCTGCATGGGGTTGTGGAGTGCAAGACCTGGCACTTGGACTTATTGAAGCTCATGCCGTTAACATCGGCCCATTGCTCCAATCCATCCAAGTCTCTCTGAAGAGCTTTCCTACCCTCTGGCAGATGAATACTCCCACCTAATTTGGTGTCATCTGCAAACGTACTAATGATACACTGTATGGCCTTATTGAGATCATCAATAAAGATGTTAAACAGAGATGGTCCCAATACATCAAGTCCAAGCCCCCAGCTAAAGCAGGATTGCCCAGCGCACATTGCACAGAGCTGTATGCTGGTGGAATTTGAATATCAGTAGAGAAAGAGACTCCGCAACCTCCCTGGGCAGCCTGTGCCAGCGTTTTGTCACCCATGCAGTGAAGATGTTTTTCCTCGTATCTAAACGAAATCTCCTGTATTCTAGCTAGTGCCCAACATGATTATTTGTAATTACATGACCAAAATAAAATTCCCTTCAATTTCATCAACTTGTAAGTAATAAACTTTAAAGTTCTCTCCCATTATACATCTTTATCCAATATTCCTTTCTCCAGATTCCTAATGCTTTTGTATAGTATCGCTAAATCTTTCATGTCTCTAAAAATCAGCATTTGCAGAGAAACAACAAATCCAGATGATAGAATCACCAAATCACAGAATTCTTTAGGTTGGAAAATACCTTTAGATCAGTGAGTCCAACTATTAACCCCGCAGTGTGAAATCCACCACTATCACGTCACTAAACACGACACATAGTTGTGACTCCACCACTGCCCTAGGCAACCCATTCCAGGCTTTGACAACCCTTTCAGTGAAGATTGTTTTCCTAATGTCTAACCTAAACCTCCCTTGGAATAATTTGAGGCCATTCCTTCTTGTCCTGTTGCTTGTTATTTGGGAGAAGAGACCAACATCTACGTTTCTCCAACATCATTTCAAGTCATTGGAGAGAGCAAGGTCTCCCCTGAGCCTCTTCTTCTTTCTAAACACACCCAGTTCCATCAGCCGCTGCTCATCAGACTTGTTCTCCAGCTTTGTTTCCCTTCTCTGCACGCGCTTCAATACCTCAATGTCCTCCTTGCAGCGAGTGGCCCAAAACCAAATGACAGCTGAGTAACACTAACAAAAGGAAGTAAATTACATGTCAGATAAAGTGCAGAAGGTAATGTGAATTTGGGTGGAAGCACCTGTCAGTCTTGTTAGTACAGAGTGACTGCAATTTGCCTTTGGGACCAGTGCCAAAGGTGAATGCCCGATTGGTGGAAAAGCATGTCTCCTGGCTAGCTTCAGTACTGGCTTGGGTCAGGACTACGCAGTAAATGCCTCCATTAGTTTAAAACTATGACAGGGACCGGAATTGTCAGCAGCACAGATCAAGACAGCTAACTGTAAGAACTGTAAGTTAGCCCTCCCTGGCAATGAACACTGACTGGTACCTCGCAATGGCCAGAAAGTCTTGGCCAGTCAAACCTCATACAGTGAGTCAGCCCAGGTAAGCGCAGGACATGAGATCCTCCTACCTTCCCCTGAGCATTTATCTGGCTGCACGTAGGTGCTTACATTGATAATCAGGGCTAAATAAATGTATAACTGTGTGGAAGCAACTGTACTTAAAAAAACTACACAACAACATAGGGTGTTTTTTTGCCTGAGAACTTCAGCGCAGTAGGGACCATATGAAGGTAGATGTGAAATGGTGTGGTCAAAACATAGTAATTCTGGATTTACAAATGCCTGCTCCTCTCACTTCTTGCCCACATTGTTGCACAGCTCTTACTGAGGCTGCTCCCAGATGGGGCTGTTTGCAGAGCTGGGAGTTGTTGTGTTCCAGTGTGTAGCCCAGTCTCCTGCCTATGATTAAACTGGGTGGCACTGTGCTGTGTCCACACTCAGAGGGGAGGTCCTCCACTGGATCCCAGGTCACCTCCATGTGTGTTCTTTTCACATAAAGAGAGTGGGGAGTATGGGCCAGCGTCTGGCACTGAGACTCATCTCACACATTGTGATCTTTCAGCAGAGCCAAACACCTTCTAAGTGGTCCCTGGCATTTTACAGGCTTTAAAGTGCTCAGCTAAGAGGATTTTCTCACATAGCTTGAAACTATGAAATATAGAATGTAAACATCTGACTCATCTATCAACTTTTTCTCCCAGTCTGCCTTTTGTAAGAGTAGCTTAAGGGCAAGAGATGTGTAGCAACTCCTTTCTCAACACCTCTCTCTTATTGTTTCTAATAAAGACTCAAGAGTAGGTTTCCTCACTCCATGATTTATTTTAATTTGATCATTCTCTGATAAACATGAACCACATAACCTTTCCTTTGCTACTTAAACATGAGGAATTCTTTTAATATCTCTTTTTCTGCCAAGCTCCTTCATTTCAGTTGTCACTCTTGGGCCTTCCTCTGATTTGCCCCTTTGGAAATGATGCACATAGGTTACATGTATAAATGTCGCCTTAATTCCAAATGAGACAGCAACGTGGTTTTGTTTTTATGAATGCAGCTTGACATATTTTTAAAGGTCTTTTATGGACTTTGGCTATAACTCAGTTTATTACTCTGTCTTTTCATGTTGCTTATATCCTGTTTCTCCCCATAGGTGTCTACTTAGAAGCACGATTTTTTGGTCATACTTACGTTTGGTTTGTTCTTTTTTCTAGTGTGAACTGCATCTTTGAACAGCTTCTTCATAGGCTTTTTACAGCAGCTCAATAAATGGTGGCTGCTCTCCACATCCTTTTTTCCTGCTAATTCCATAAAATGAAAGTTTACCTTGGAAAGGTTTCACTGTTGTGTGAGTCAGGGCTCATGAGAAATCACACAAATTATACCAAACCAACTCTAAAGCCAGGCTTTCTGTGGCTGTATTGTGACAAACAGAAAAAAAGGCTCTTTGTGCACCAGGGCTTCTCGGTCTTCTGTCTTCTGGGTAATTGCAAACCCGGAGAGTCCTCTGAAAGAGAGCCAAGAGTTCCCCTAGGATCTCTGCTGACAAGAAGAAAGTTATTCTTGACTAATAACCCCTCCTCTACAGAGGCCTAAGTCTCTTCCTCTTAGTAAGCTTCTCCAGCTGTTACTAACCGTACTTACTTATGGAAGTTGAGAACCTTGGCGTCTCTCGCACGCTGCTACCTGCTTTACACCTTCTGTTCCTCTCTGCTCAATTCTTCTATTGCCTTTAGTCCCACTAAAGGGGGACTAAGACTAAATGTGGTAGGAAACATCTTGGGCTGGTGGTTATGCGGCACCAACTGCCAGGAAATACAAGTGTAGAACTAAATACAAGTGTAGAACTGTAGTTTGAAGGTCCTACAACACTACAGTTGTAACTTCTCCCAGCAGCATTTTTTTAACGAGACAGTGGAAAATGGGTTTTTATTTTGTTTTAATTAAAGAATAAGAGAACAGATCAGAGTTTAGCTGCTAGTGACATAATTCATTCATGTAGAGAAGTTGCTTACTTCACAGATTCTATTTGGAAATTATAATTGAACTCTACAATTATCTTCAACTACTTTTCTGAGTTTTGTTGGGTGTTTAATTGATGACATAAGGAGATGATGGAAATTCTAATGCATGAGACAAATAAACAATTATCCCCCCCATTTCCATACTGCGGCAATTCTGAAATGTAAATTCGTGGATGAATTCCCCCTGCGGAGCTCTTTCCCCATGGTGCCAGGCAGGGTGACAGCAGAGGGCAGCCACGCACCATGTCAGCAATACCCAGCGCAAAGCACCCTCAGAGCAGCAGTGACACAGGGAGCTGAGATGCGACATCCACGTGAGAGGCTTGATAGTCTGAAGTCTACTTTAGAGCAGAACTCCTGTGCTGTTTGCCTTCCTCAACAGGTCAAACTGCACCTGGGTGCTGAGGCTTTGGGTTGCAGATTTATACATCTGTATAGTTCAACACACTCAGCACTATTGCAGGTGGTCAGAGATGTTCCAGTAAGAGCAAATACCTTCAGACAACAAAGTTTTCCATTTGGGGTGTCAGGCTAAAATATGGGAAACACCTCCCCCCCACCTTTTTTTTTTCTCTGCATAGCTCTGTCATGTTTTCACATGTGACCTGGAAATATCTCTTAACTTAACAATGAGGTCTGCAGTTCAATGAGTGACATTACTCAGGGATGACTCAAAATGAAATATTTCATAAACAAAGTGAAAAATAAATCCACATGTGAGCTAGATCATCTGGGAGGTTTTATATGATCAGAAACTATGCATTACATAACCCACTTTAAAAAACCCCTGATGTCAAGAGTTTACAAAATGAAAACAAGTCTTCTGAATTTATCGGAATTCTTTCCCCTGCATTTTTTTCCCCTATCAAAATCATTCACAAGTTTTAAGCAGCTTCATCCATGTCTAAGAACAACTTCCTTCCTGCTTTATTTGCCAATGTAAGAGTTACTTCCTGAAAATAATGTGTATTAATTGGTATGAAACAGGGTGACTTCTGTCTAGACACACTCCATACATTCCTGCCTGCGGAACCTTCTCTGGATCACAGGGTATTTACAAACTGCCTGAGCCCATGTGTGCAGTGCAAGACCCAAACTCTTGAGCCAAATGGAGGGTCACTTTCTGTTAACCACTGCTGTGATAACAGAGACATAACTCTGAAGGAATGGCCTAAGTCAGTGGGAGCCTGTTTTCTGGCAACACTGGCATTAAGTGCCACTACTACAAAGTCTGCAAGTGGATTTGTGAAAACGTGTGTCTCGCTGATTGCAAGTGAATGATGTAGGCAGCTGGAGGGAGCACAGTGTCTCTGAATCACAAATGAGAACTCTTGGAGGCCACGATCTCACTGGAGTCGTGTGCTGGCATTTTGGTTACTCTGACAGCTGGTGAGAGCTGCAGGCAGATGACTGACACGGATGAGATGTCCAGAGGGGTTTGCTCATCAGCACAAGAGATTTATGAAGGGCAACATTAAGGAAGGAATATCTGAGGAAAGAATGGAAAATGGGCAATCAGCATTTCTCGTTGATGTTGTCTGCTGCAGCACTGACTCACTGGGGAGTGCCTGGAAGGCTGCGGCTGGTTTGCATTTCACTTTCCCCACCAGTCTCACTAGTAAGATCAGCTACACATGTCATGGGCTGAGCCACCACAACTATCATTTCTTATGGACTTTGGGTTTTTTGGATTTAATCATTAGAGCACTGCTTCAGATACACAGAGCTGTGTCATCGTTTGGCTCCTGTATATCCCTGATAAGCTCTAGAGTTTATCAGTTTGGGAAATGCTGTTCCTCCTGCCACACCTGTCTCCTTCACAGCTTCACACTTCACATTTTTAGGCTTGGCATCTCTTTTTTTCAGACACCTGTGTGTTGCTGAACACAGTGACAAATGGCAAAGGTTGAACCACAACATGTTCAAAGATAAGATTTCAGAAAACCTCATGGGAAATTGACTGGTACCTGGAGAAAATTGAGGCTAACTGGGTACTGCTAATAGGCTTTTGAAACAGGGTTCAACATCTTAAAATTTGGGGTATTCTCTTACTACATATTAAAAGACCACCAATAAGGAACCTAGCTAGACCCATCTTTGTCCTGCTTTGCTTTGAAGGTCTTGGATCACTCCTGGAGACAATGGGATCATTCACTGACTGAGGGTTTCAGCTGGAATAGTAATTTCAATAGTTGAATGGTCTGATTGTTCAATAATTTAGATGGCATTTAGGTAACTGTGGTAAAGAAGAACATTCCAGCAACAAACAATTTTCTGCCATATTATTTCCACCAGATGAGATTATTGTGTCCATCAAAGGTTTCATTGTTCCAGAAAGCTTCACTCTGTCCATTATTGACTATTTTCTTCCAATCCATATTCAAGTTCCTGGAGCACATTTCAGTGATTACAATCTGAGCCTGAGCAAGTGGACTTCTGGCCTTCTCAACTCATCCTAAAGGTGTGACTCTGGAAGGTTGTTTGTCCAAGCCTGTTTGGGCTGGTTCATAGCTGTTCACTGTGTTTATCTTTGCATAATTGTTTTGAGTTAGTTTATGAATTGTGAATTAGGAAGAACTCAATGCCCCAAGTGAAGTCCTGTTAAAAACATCAGTTTTTTCCAAACCAACCAGCACAATTTGCGTAATTTCCCCAACAGAAACCGCCTTTCAGCCATGTGCTGTCCTTGACACGAACCTAAAGGCCATCTGACATGTCAGGATTATTGGAAACACAGATTTGGACCATCTGGGAATTTGGCAGACGTTACCTCGCCATGGGATCTCAATTCATTTGGCAGCTGGTACAGGGCAGTGTGAAACTCAGTTTGCCTAATATGTCGTCAGAAGTGTCCACAAAGGGCTGAGGTTCAGAGCATGCTTTACACAGCTGTTTCTGGCATCTGTGTCTTGCAATTTCCACTGCTAGAAAACACTCACAGAATCACAGAACACTAGGGATTGGAAGGGACCTCGAAAGATCATCTAGTCCAATCCCCCTGTCACAGCAGGATCACTTAGGTCAAATCACACAGGAGAATATCCAGGATTTTAAATGTCTCCAGAGAAGGAGACTCCACAAACTCCCTGGGCAGCCCGTTCCACTGCTCTGTCACCCAAACTGGGAAGAAGTTCCTTTTCACAATGATGTGGAACTCCTCTGTTCCAGCTCACACCCATTGCCCCTTGTCCTGTCATTAGATGACACTGAGCAGAGCCCGGCTCCATCCTCCTGGCACCCACCCTTCACCTATTTATAAGCATTAATGAGGTCACCCCTCAGTCTCCTTTTTCCCCAAGCTAAAGCGACCCAGCTCCCTCAGCCTTTCCTCAGCAGGGAGATGTACCACTCCCTTTACCTTTACTTCATGGCTCTGCTCTGGACTCGCTCCAGTAGTTCTGTCTCCATCCTTTGCTTTGCCTTTTCCTCATAGATAGCAGATATAACTTTTAATTATAAAAATAATTTAAATATAAAACTGATTTTTAATTTCTGAATGTTTCTGTGACTGGAAATGGGGTCCTGTCACACAGTCTCACGCCATGTAATCCTTTGTGTTTACTTCCAGCCGCCTCCTCCCTCCTGCAAAGGAATTTTCTGTCTGTTCTTTTTTGCCTTCAACCAAGGACAAACTTGTCTGATTGAGCGCACGTGCACGAGCACGTTTGTACAACTCAGACTGGAAGTGGCATTTCTGCTATGTAATCGCCAGCCCTAAAAAAGACTCCTCTTTCTAAGCACTTTGTTTTCCCTTTGTGCTGCTACAATGCACGTTCTTTCCTTGTGCTACTAAAATAGACGAACTGTGGTGACTGTGGTGGCCGAATGGAGAGTTTGGTTGCAAAAGAGCTGTTCTTGTCATGACATACTCATGGCCAGGTCCGTTTTTAGCAGCTGTAGTAAAATTGTAAGTCACAGCTGGGAAAAATAACGTGTGGGTATCATCAGGTCAATGATACACACTCATACGTCCTTGAAAACAAAAGCTACTTTGTGAAATGTGTGGAATTTTTGAAATATTATCTTTTCATTGACTTTTAAATAATTAGCCAAAACCCAGAAGGAGCGAAGATTTTTCTTTGACACTTGGATAATGAAGAGTAACTGAAGTATTTCTTTAACCATCAGATTTCTCTCTTTAGCATAGACTGAACAGGACAGGAACACACCAGCTTTTATTAAGAAGTCCTTAGGCAGCTGAATTATTTCTTTTTCTACCTTCATTCATTTCTTCTCATTTTGAACAAAAAGCCTGATTTAGGCATGAGAAAGCTCCCGAGGAAGCATCTACCTGCCTTGGCTGTGCTGTGAGTAAGGCATGACATGACACGGGCTGTCTCTAAGCCACACGCCTAGCTATGTTTGGTCTGAACTAGTCTGATTATAAAGTTAGCTTTTTTCAGATCAGGCTTTTTTGTTGTTAAATTTGTTCCCTGGGGTCATGAAGTCCATGCTGATATTTTCAGCAGGTGGGGTTAATCATTTAATGTGACTCATATGTCAGTGCTAACTCATTCAGGTCTTAGAACAAATCCAGCTGATGACTCAGGAAGACTTTTTATCACTGTATTTAGGTGTTGTGTGCTTACGGTGCCAGATTTCTAAAAGAAGAAGAAGTAATACATATTTGGCAGCATTTTTTGGTCTTACTATCTCTTTTGAACTCTGTGAAGTTGTTAGATAGCTCTTATCAGAAACAGACCACATCTCCCAGAAAACACCAGGTTATGGCCTCCCTGCTGCTGATAGTGGGTTGGGTTTAAAGAGGACATTGTGGTTAATGTTTTTGCAGCTAACATGTGACTTCAGCCAGAGGGGACACACAAGAAAGACAGCAAAAGGGATCTAGGTATCTTGTGGCACCATCAAGGTTGCTGAGTGCAAGAGGCAGAATCATTTCAGGCTTCATCTAAGCGTGTTCAAACCCAACAGAAAAGAATCCACCCATGGAAACCACCTGTAATGAAGATTAGTAACGATAACATTATAGAAATACTGTTGTATTTTGCAGGTGATGGTGTGCGCAGCGTTGGCAGTCACATTCATGTTCAGAAAGAATGGCCCCCAGCTTAGCTGTATAAGTGCATTCCAGGTTCGTGCCAAGATGAGATCTTTGCACAGCTCTTCATCCTGCTCCTGATTTCCTTGAGGTACAAAAAGGAGCCATAAGATGTTCAAAGTAAATGTAGTCATCACCTGCTCTGCGCTTTAGATGCAACCGACAAGAACTTGCAGTTCCACCTGAGAAACATTTATTCAGGTGAATACCTTCAAGTATATTTCCTTCTTCATGTCTAATAATGAGCTACAATAGCTTTGTTTGGACATAGCCAAAAAGCAATTAAATGCTGCAACTAGTAACTGAAAGTTGTCTTAGAACAATATTTTTTTAATGATTACAAAGAACCTTTATAGTGAAGCATCAAACTGAATGGCACTGAGCAGGAGTAACAGTAGATGTGTTTACCACGTGTCACTGTCCCTTTTGATTTGCCAGAGGCAGAGACAGTACAAATAGAAGCTGAGTGTTTAGTCAAAAGTGAAAATGAGCTTGAAACACCAAGCTTGAAAAACTTGGAGGTGGCACCTTGAGTACTGTGTCCAGTTTTGGGCACCTCAGTCCAAGGGAGACATTGAGGCGCTGGAGCGAGTGCAGAGGAGGGCAATCAAGCTGGTGAAGGGCCTGTAGAATAAATCTTATGCGGAGAGATTGAGAGAGTTGGGGCTTTTGAGGAAGAGGAGGCTTAGGGGAGACCTCATCGCTCTCTATAACTATCTGAAAAGACATTGTAGAGATGTTGGTGCTGGTCTCTTCTCACAGGTAGTTAGTGACAGAACCAGAAGGAAGGGTTTCAAGCTCCAGCAGGGTAGTTTTAGATTGGACATCAGGAAAAAATTCTTCATGGAAAGAGTGATCAGGCACTGGAATGGGCTGCCCAGGGTGGTGGTTGAGTCCCCATCCCTGGATGAGTTTAAAAGACACTTTGATGTAGTGTTGGGAGGTCTGGTTTAGGGGTGAACATGCAGAGTAGAGTTAATGATTGAACTCAGTGATCTCAGAGGTCTTTTCCAACCTGAATGATTCTGTGATTATATTTTTATGTCTTAGTTTTCCTTACCTTCAGTGTCAGAGCAGCATATATTGCTTTGAAGATGTCAGTGACTTGTCAGTCATCAATTATTTTGGTTTTGGTTATGTTTTATCTGTGAGAGTAGTTTTAAGCTCATTTTAATGAGGGAGGGCAGCAGAATTTTCTGTAGGCATTTCTAGGGTAATTTTTTTCCTGGTGTTCTGATGTGGGTGCTGTCTCCTGAAGAGTATATTAGAATGTGCCACAGTGTTTATCTTTGATCCACTGCTGAGACTACTGGCATGTTTTCATTAGTCATGTAGGCTGATGGTTGGACTTGGTGATCTTGTAGATCTTTTCCAACCAGGATGATGCTGTTATTATATCACGCTCTTTCTCCCTGACTGCAATTTAGCTTGTTTCATCAAAGGCAATTTCAGACAAGAACTTTAAATGCTGAGAGAGGTCGTGTTCATTTTATGAAAATGAGATTTTGATTTGTCATCTGTCAGCACTTCAGTTCACGACTCTTGAGCTATTCGAGTGCTCTGAATAAGCAGAGTCTTTGTGGAACTATGAGACCCCTCGGGGAACAGAAACAGTTTCTTGTGGCAGCATCACTTTAGCTGAGAGTCACAGAACCACAGAACATTAGGGATTGGAAGGGACCTCGAAAGATCATCTAGTCCAATCCCTCTGCCAGAGCAGCATCAACTAGACCAAGTTGCACAGGAACACGTTCGGGCAGGTTTTAAACATCTCCAGAGAAGGAGACTCCACAACCCTCCTGGGCAGCCAGTTCCAGTGCTCTGTCACCCTCACCATGCAGAAGTTCCTTCTCATCTTGATGTGGAACCTCTAAGTGTATAATGACTATACTAGTACATACTCATTTTCGTGAGAAGATGTTATTAGCCATTACGGTTAAGAAGTTGAGGCATGTGATGTACTGTACAGGAAAAGCCCTTGGTGACACCCAACGAATTTACCTTTTGTCTGCCAATGCACACTGCAGAGCTCCAAGGGAGATTGAAAACAAATTCAGTGTCCGTTTTCCAGGAAATGAATGGAAAGTAGGTTGTGATATGGCTTGGCACAGATGAGAGCAAGGATTTATTTCCCTCTCGCTAACGGGAGAAGAAATGGAGACGATTACCTCTGAATCAGTCTAATGTGTGCAAGGAACATGACTTTGTGGCACATTATGAACCTTGTCAGTGACACTGATTCATTCATGTGACTACATGAGAAATTATATGTCCAAAATTTGAGCAAATTTATATTGCAGCCACATGATTGTCTTACCTGCTGCCTTATTCTCACTGCTTGTAGCATTAGAGGGCTGCAAAGACCTCTGAGGTCTGGGTGTTGAGACTTATCTGAGGTGAAAAGGGAAGCTAATGGAAATAGTACAACAGAATTGGTTTTTAAGGTAAAAATATCTTGAGTCAGGCTTTTACAGTGTCTTCTTCCTTTCAATAAGTTAATGATGCCTTTTCTGGAGTCCTAGAAGAGCCACACTGCCTTCTAAAAGTGCCAAAACCACAAACCAGCACATGAGTAATTTTCTTTATCACCTAATTAATATTCTTTGTGTCGGTTTCTAATTCAGAGAAAAATTATGATATTGTTGTCTGTCTTTATTGTTTATTTCTGACTGCATAGGGCTTGTCAGAAAATGAATGCTGCTTTATCTCAGGTATTCCCAAAGAGACAGTTGCGCCAATGAAAGAAAAGAAAACCTTTTTCTGAGGTTTCTAAGTCAGAAGTGTTTCTCTTGAATCACTCTTAGCCTATTTAAAATTATACTGTCTCAGTGCCTGCATAGCTGTCTGACCTCTAGCAGTCCCAGAGTCAGAGAACCACGTGAGTGAGAAATGCAGAAGTACAGCTGATTATCAAATCATGAATGCACAGTTCCTGTGTGTTCAGCCTTTTTTCCTACCCCTACCTAATTATTCATCTGCTACAAGGTAGTTTGGTCATTACAGGTTACTGCTCGGCAATCGGTTGTCCACCTCTATAAATCTCAAACTGGCTGGTTTTGTCCAGCTCAGGAATATTTAAGCTTTAGGAGCCAGCAGTTTAGTTGTTTGCCCCCTGTTTTCCGATTCCTGCTGATGTGACCGAGTTCAGTGATTCAAGATGTTTTATTTTCTTGCCCACCTGAGAGTGATTATACAGCGGTTCCTCTATTAGGAAAGGTCACAGCAGTGATGTCAGGCACATCCATAAGTTTTAAAATACATTTATAGCCGGTGTCCACTGTAGTTACAGGCAGTGTGATACATGTGTGAGTGTTTGATTCTGCATCTGACATAGGGATTCCATGAGGATCCCTGTTTTGTTCCATGGAATGTTTTATCTCAGGAAAGTTTTTTTCCACTGATAGGGAAAAATATCAAGGAAAATTATTGCCAGGCTCTGGTTTACTGCGCTGTCTGGGTAGCTGGAACTCCAGAATTTGAGAGGTATTTTGTATGGTTTCATATTGCTTGTTTCTAATGCAGTGTTTTGGGTGTTACATCAGAATTTCTAACTTGCACAGCCTCTCTAAGGCATAAAGCCCTCATTCTCTGTCCACGTCTCTTGCGCTTTCATGATCTGGGCATTTTAGCAACTTTATCCTTTATTTTTTTATGAGAATACTTAAAATGCACAGTCTCG
>JAOXOE010000848.1:8697866-8709553 GCA_028565055.1 Phoeniculus purpureus | reverse complement strand
TCACATATTTATAAACATTAATGAGGTCACCCCTCAGTCTCCTTTTCTCCAAGCTAAAGAGACTCAGCTCCCTCAGCCTTCGTCAGGGAGATGTCCTACTCCCTTCATCATCTTTGTGGCTCTATAATACAGCATCGCATAATTGCACAAAATATTCTCTAATTCATCCTGGGCTATAGTTTTGCTACTAAAAAATCAGCTACCTCTGTCTATCAGAGCCTGCTGCGAGAGGACATGTCAGTGTGTGAAGCTGTAGGGTGCTCTGTGCTGTGAACACGCAGCGCTGGTTGCTGTTGCAGCTGGGCAGCTCACAGAGCACATGGAAGGAAACCTGCCATAACCCAAGGATGAGACCCTGGATACTCTCACAGGGCTGTCCCAACCACTTACCTCAGTTAAAGCACACTTTTTCTTTAGTCCCTGAACTGACCATTATATTGAACTTTAATGAGTATACAAGTGCAGGAGTACTCATGCGTCTGCCACCTGAAGTTCCTTCAGCAAAAGTTCTATCTTCATTGATTAATTTAATTAAGTTATCTGTTGACAAAGCAGAACCACATCTAAGGCAGAAATTTCTCATTCTGATTTGAAGAAGGAGCATGTGACGAGGGCATCACTCACTCTGCATAGTTTAAAATTCTTTCATTCCAGTCTCCTCACTTGTTCAGCTCTAGTGGAGATTTGAAATAGGTTCCACGCTCATGGGTTTGATTCACAGAGAATTGGGACGCACATTGTGTGAAAGCATTTAGAGAGATCCAATACTTTTTTTAAAAAAAAGATCAGCATCTTAATGACTCATTTAGAGCACACAACAGGCTCACATCAGAATCCCTCAGGCAATGACTTACAGTAAAAAACGTTTAGGGTATGTGTCAATGGCTGCAGAATGGGGACCATTATAACTTGTCAAAAGCTATTTGGCAACAGTGCAAGACTTCTGACTAAGAAACACTTCCTATTATCTCACATGTTTTGGGGTATTTTCACTGGGAAAATTCGAAACACGATGTCATCCCCTGCATCTGCCTAATGAAGGGAAACTTCGTCATTCCCACTGACGTTACCGTTTGTTTAGCTGCAAGCCCAGAAGGTGAGAGTCTGTTTCACCAGAGCTCTGCTCAGTTTCAGCATTTCTATTGCTCTGCGCTGGCCACAGGCAGCAGAGGCCAGTTCCTCAAGGGGTGCGACACAGAGTCTGTTCAATAGAGCAGTTTTATCAAGGAAGCTGGCGGTGCTCATGTGACTGAGGTAGAAACCCTGAGCACAGACGGTCTGATTTTCTCAAGATCACGAGTTAATTCAGTAGGACAGAGCAGAACAGAGACTTCCTATCTGCAATTACAAACCCTACGGAGGAGTCTATTTCTAACTAATTTCTAGTCGGCATAGTCCAAGTGCAGTTTCTGTATTTTGATCAAAGCAGAGTCTCCCAAATTCCAGCTCAATAATTTGTTCTACTTAGGGCACGTAACTGCTTTCTAATTATCCACCCTACCTCTGAGTATATTGTAGCACCCCAATTCTCTTCAGTTGTAAGCATCCTATTGTCTGATGGTTGATTTCCCCCCCATATATTAACACTTCAAACACACGAGACTTTCAGTAAACATTAACATTTATGCCCTGATTTATATTACAGCTACTTTAATTGCAGTGTTAGTATGAACAGCGATAGGCAAAGAGCAACATAAACATCTCGCAGTCGTAACCAGAACATTACTTTACATAAAAATGTGCTACTTGTTAGTGCCTGAAAACATCCACACGTGAGAACAGTGTTTAGCCCAACTGTCCCTACAAAAACTATTCCTCGAAAAAGCTTCGTTTCTAACTCGGAATGATGTGTTACTTCTGTTTTCCGCAAGTGCTGTATCAAATGCTGTGGCTGTTTAGATCTTAGGTCATGGAAAGAAGAGAAAAGGAGATATTAACATATCAATGAAACACTCTCCTCAGGAGCCGTGGAGTGGGAACAATATTTGCATCTACAGTTTGTTAACAGCACAGGCACAACTGCTAGTGAAAATTCTTAAATTAGGGTTTAATGTGATGGTCTCTGTTCGCAAAAAAGAAACAAAGAGCCACCACAAAACCCCATGTGCTCAGAAGTGCCTTGTGCTGTGTAAATATCACCGTAAATCACCAGTGAGGACTCGAACACTTTTTGATTAGGTAGAGAACAAACTCCTGTAACGAACGAAGCCGGAACTGCCTTGCTGAAGCCTTCTCGGGCTCACGGATAGGGAAATTATACAGCTAATCAAAAGCTGAATTGCTCATGATGCAGCAAATTCACTGTATTTATAGGTATTAGATCTTTATGCAGCATATTTATGATCCATTATAAGTCAGATTCAGTAAACTCATTATATTATTTACTTCATATAGGCACAGAAATGATCGTATCATCACTAACCCAGCTTTCACTCAAGGCCAGGTCGGACCAAGCTCTGGGAAAGCTGCTCTAGTGAGGGGTGTCTCTGCACCTGGCATTGGGCTTGAAGACTCAATGACCTCTGAGGTCCCTTCCAACCTACACCATTCTGTGATTCTATATTGAACAAGACCTCACTAGATCAGCAACTTCTCCTTAATGCTGCCAATCCAACGTGTGGAATGTTCAAGGATGTTGCAGAAGATCCCATCAATAGCTGATTTTTCTCACTCACATCTGTTAATAACATCCCATGCCTCAGAGTTTCAGAAGCTCTAATCGCTTTTCTCGCCCTGTCTAATGTGCCTGTGGATACTTCTGATACACACCTAACCCACCTGCATATGTTCCTATGCGACTTGGTCTAGATGATTCTGCTCTGGCAGGGGGATTGGACTAGAGGATCTTTCAAGGTCCCATCCAATCCCTAATGCTCTGTGATTAATGTACTTGTGACTATTGCTGATACACAGCTCACTTGTTTGTGGCCTCAATAATGTCTTGTGATCACGAGTTCCATGGAATATTTGTCTTACGCTGCAAAAAGCATTCCTTTAGCCATTTTAAACGTCACACATCTCCTAACCACCTTTACTTATGAAGCACTACTTGCTGAAATAAGACTGTTCTGGATGACATCACACCATTAACATTTTATATTCCGTGTTCCATCGCACTCCTCGTATGGTCTGATATTTTTAAAAAGAAATTGAAATCCTGACCGAGTGCTGACGAGAGACCCCATCAAACTGTTCTCAATAACTCTGTGGTGTTTTCTCACACTTGCAGAGCTCACTGTTAAAAACAGACATTTTCTTTGGAACCAGATGTCAACGGAATTGTTATCTAACCTTATAGTTATAGTTAAGGATGTTAGAATGCAAAAACACTTCAAGGCATTGGAGTTTGTCCCAAAAGGGAACTGTTTTCAGCTTACCTCCACATTCCCAAATACTACCCTCTCCTTAGGACTAAAAAGCAGCGAAGGCTGAAGGCAATTCAGTTTTCCCAAGTTATTTAGGAAAGTAAAGAGGAATTAGCAAATAACACAACAAATAATACGTATAGCAAATGATTTCTGAAACCCCTTTACTTTCTTGGAGAGGTAACTTGATTTTATGCAGCGCTGAAGGCACCAAGTAAGAACTTAGCTACAGTTTTAACTCAAACTATGAGTGCAGAGCCCAGTTGCCAGAGATGAGCACCTTTGGATTCTACAAAAGGCACTGTGGGCGACAGCACTTCATAAAAATCAGTCCCTGTGTTGTTTATTCAAATTATTTTTAAAAGATTTTCTTTGCTTTAGTCCACTAACAACTAATTAAGCTGCCTCCAGATTAGGAGGCTGAGCCAAGAATTACAGGATATGCCACATGCTTTCTCAAGGCAAATATTTACAGTTGTTTGTTGAGTTTACATCTTTGACATCTATCTCCTACACTTAGGCCATTAAAAAAATGCAACATCACTAAAATCACCACATGACATTATGTGAAAGATTTGCTTTTTGAAAAGCAAGATGTATTCGACGCCAGCTTGCAAATTGTTTTGCAGATGCTATTTCTATAATGCTGGCATGGCTCCTTTTAGCAAGGGGGGTTGTGGTGGTGGGGGAGAGAGAAACATAAAAGACTTAGATCAAAGATTCTTTTTTGGTAGGCAAAGGCTTCTGGCTTCTTTTTCCTAATAGAAAAAGTTTGTGATATCAGAGGAGACCGCACATCAAGCAGGGTTATGCAGCCCAGCTTTCGCATTCTCTTTATTCGTGCTTTGTGCTTGCTGCTGCTCCCTTGTCGCTGTGCTGGTGTTTCATGGGGGCCTCTGCGGGATTTAAAGAACACAAGCAGAAAACACAGAAGAAGTGAGGATTTCTAGTAATTTGTTTATCATTCCTGTTAAACTAACCATATGACTGACTGTCCTCTGCTAAGACTAATCCAGAGAAAGGCTCCGATGGCTTTGTGATGCTTTCAGTAATCACAGTGCCTTTATGCCTAGTGGTGGCAGGGCAAACGCACCCCTGCGTGGGAGAAAGCAGCTCCTCAGAGCACTGCCCAGCCTTCCTAAAATCACGTGCATCTCTGATTTCAACAGAAGTCGCTGACATCTTCCTGCTTTGAAAGAATCATACCGTTATGCGAACGGGAATGAGGCTGTCCAGAGCACTCCTCATTGCCCCTGCTCTGCAGCCATTTGAGTTTAGGATAAAGCTCCCATTTTCTCGGTGGCCAATGCCTAGCGTCCAGATGTCTGACTGAGGCAGTGACCAAACACTTTCCCAACACACAGCGTGACCAGACTGGGCAGTTCCCAGCATCCCTGCCCAATGGCAGCAGCTCCACTCACTGAGTGGGGACAACACACAGTATGTGCCCCTTCCAGACAGCTCGGCAATGGAGTTTGTCAAGCTACTTCAAAACCCTTGATTGGAAGACAGTGGTAATGAAGCACACCTTGCAAACAAATAATCTAACACTGTAGACCTGTTTGAGATCTGAAAGCAATGTAGAGAAGATTTTTCTCTCCCTCTCCCGCACGGTTTTCAGGAAAAGGTCTTTGAACTTCTTTATCTGAGCACTTATATTTTTACTACAGGAAATTAAGAGACTGAATGATGTGTGATTCAACTATAGATCCATGGACATGAAATGAAGCCATAATAAAACATTTTAATATTGAAATCAAAAGCATAAGCTTGACTCTCTCCTACTCCTGACCTCTGCACTATGCAGGGGCACAGGGTGGGAGCCAACAGTTGCTCCTTCCTTGTGTTTCATAGGTAAGTCTTTAGACAGGTTATGTGCTGCTTTAAATTATAATACTGGCTATGGGGTTTCTAAGAGCAGATCTCTGTCACAGAACAGAAGGCAGCTCAGGGATGCAATGGGCAGTGCATGGCCATGCTAAAGTGGGCCACTTTGGTGGTTCGCTGTTAGCCCACCCTGCACACACAATCATACGCCTGGCTGGTCCTGGAACTCAAGCCTGTGCATCCCAGTCCATTAATTTACTTTGCTTCCACCTACCACAGTGAGATAAGACACTAAGAAGGTCTGAGATGTAGATTTGGCTCCATCCTCCAGAAGGACAAAGTCTTGGCAAGAGAAGGTTGCTTCAAGGATTTATTTTTGCATTGAGTATTGCTACTTGGAAGCACAAGCGCAGACTCTTGGTTTCATGCTGCTGCTGCTGTTGCTAGCTGAGGAAAACATGTGAGAACTGTAAGCATTAGTCAAAGAAATCAAGCTAATGCTCTAATCAAGTGCAGCTAATATCTGTAATGTCCAATAACAGACAATCAGCACAACTGGAAGGGTGCCAAACAATGGAATAATACAGATCTGGTTTTTCCAGGGAGGGCCTCTCACATTAAACTACAGCATTAACAAAGGCTGCAGTCTGATGTCCCAGCTCAGCCAGTCCAATGGCTCACTCCACAGAGCTCCCTTCCCCTCCCCTGTGCCAGCTCCTTTGACTGCAGAGATCTGGTTCAGGGAGCTGAACCAGCCAAACACTAACAATTATTTCCTGACACTCCAGCTCCATGAAAGGACAGTTTTTTGGTGCCAACACGATGAGGAAACCTTTGTCATGAGATGGGGTGCACTTTGGTAAGGCAGAGAGAACTGAAGCATCCTGCCTGTACTCTGCCCAGCAAACCAGACCGAGGTGTGCAGCAGAACATGCTGCAGCATGTGTGCAGCAGCACAGCACATTTACACTAAGTGCTCTGAATTTGTAACTGAATTTTGCAGTTGTAAATCTGAATAACTACTGGTAGAAGCAAAAACTCGTGTCTGGACTTCCAGAACACTTCTCCAGTGGGTCATTTACTTCTGGCTTCCTGGGCTGCCTGACCTCCAAGGGAGTGTTTGGAGTCACGCTAACATTTAAACAGTGATCTGCTTCCAGCATTCAAACATAGCACTTTGCATGATCTTTCGAAGCCACTCCAAGGGTTCTCTGCCAAATAAATCAGGTGTGCATCTGTAAACTGGGTCCCATTTATTTATTAATTAAGACTGCAATGGAAACACAGGGGAACTCATGATGGCAGGATGTTAGACTGGATGGCCTCCTCTGGTTCCTTCCAATTTGAATTATCCCACAGCCTTATGATCCCATTAGAGTGATTTGCTCCCCTTTTGTTCAGAGCAGCTATTTGGGATAGAAACTATTCACCTGCAATCCTGGAGAAAACAGCTCTTCCACCCTCCTCATGCAAGTCAATGAGGCATACAGTGGTGAGCCTGGAGGGGAAAATAACCCAAATATTTTCTTCAGACACTGTTCTCCAGGCATGGCTAGCTAAATGGGACACCTTCCTCCTGCTCCTCACTCTCCACAGAACATCCCTCTTCCTGCCTTTCATATCAAAATGCTGCTCAGAGATCCACTCCCTATGCACGTACCAATTCTTCAGGGCAGCCCCTTTCTTATTTCTCGATTAAAATGGAGCAAGGGTGAACAGGGCTACCAGTGTTCAGACCATTTTATGCCACTTAACTGAAGAGTCAGAAAACAATAGTTCAAAACACCTGGGACAGGTCTGGCTCTTAAAAGGAAATAGACACCTGGGCAAAAGAAATGTAAATATAGGTGATGCAATGACACAGAGTGGGACAACGACTATTCCTTCTGCAAAAGTCCATGCTTGAGCTCACATGGTGTCCAGAGGGGGTAGGCAATATCACCACTACAAGTCTTGGTCACTCAGAACAGTAACAGCACCAGACTTGTCAAACCTTGGTGACAAAGGCAGGCGGTACACCCCCACTCCCTGCTGTACACCCTCCCTGCGCCCGAGACACAGCAGGGTGTGAGAAAGCAACACGGGAGACTGATTACACTGAAAGGTGATACCCAAAGAGGCAGAAACAAGACATGGAGAAGTGATACAGAAACAGAGACAAGGAAACAGAAGAAAAAAACCCGACATCGCCAAGCAACAGAAACCCCAAAGGTTGTTTTTCTGTTACTCAAATCTGAAGTGAAAGGTTTGTTCTTGTCCTACGTGATCTTTGCCTTCTTTTACACCTCTACCACCATTTACACCATCCAGAGCTCACGAATTTATGGTCAGAAGCCGAGAGGATGCACGGGACAGGAGGGCAAAGACTGTTGGTTTGGTGCAGCACCTGCAGCAGTCTGCTCCTGGTTTGTGACCAACAATTAAAGCAAACCAAGAAAAGGCACTGCCATTGAAAGAGCTGACACTCATCCAGAATCAGCTCACCCCCTGTAGCACTGGACTTCGCATGTAGAGGCAAAGGGATACGAAATACAGAGAGACAAAACAGACTTAGAGCAATAAGCTCAAGAGAAAAGAGGAAGTGAAAGGCTGAAAAAATAAAATTAAGAAAGAAACATTTTTGCTTTGGAAAGGAGAACTTGTCTGCCAGGAGGAATGAAGGCTCCTTACACAGGAACGAAACCAAAGACTTCTCAGGTGGGTAACCTGTTGCCAGCCTTCGTGGCAAAGCGCCGTGAAGCCAAGGCTCCTCCACACGATGGGAAATGATGGAGCGGTTCCTATTTCCATTCCAAACTAGAGGTAAAACGCATGGAAGAACATCAGACTTCCACCACAAAACCTAGTAAATTCTCCTTCAGCCAGCTGTCCCAGAGACACTTTTTCCAAACATCTAACCAAGTGTAGCCTCCTTGGCCGTTTTCTCTGAAGGCCATAGACACGCTGGACCACACGAGCAGAAGCACGTGGTGCTCTGCTTGCTTGTGTGACTGAAACAAGTCTCCTTCCCAAGTGTCTCCTCTCACGCAGCAGAACAAACTGTCACCGAGCCATGAGCACCTGTGGGACTGCAAGAGGAGACTATAATCTCCTTGGTGTTCTCTCCTCCTTGTTTGTCATTAGCTGCTGTGGCTTTGTGTTTAGTTTAGAACTTACGCTGTGACAGACCCTTAAAGCCCTGAACTTCATCGATCAGGCTCATTCCACACCTTTCACAATGCAGGTAAATGACTTGCAGAGAAAATCCAGGTAGCAAATGCAGATATCAAACAGAAGGTGAAAGTCAGATAACAACCACAAACAGGAACCAGCCTTCCTCAAATCCCAGACACCCCACGTTCCCTAGATCATATCGCCCCTGCATGCAGCTTGCATGGACCATTGCAGGACTCTCTCATCATAATGAGTCCGTCTACAAGCAGTCCTCGAGTATTTACAGCTTCAGTCAGACTTCTGTGCAATCGGAGCAGACTGTCAGGCATGAGAGTGAGCTAATTCACTCTTCAAAATTTGGGGAACGCTTCTCAATTCATCAGCTGCACATCTTCTTAATTCACACATATTTGAAGTCTCATCCTGAGTTATTTGGGTAATCAGAAGCCCACTGACCTTTTCCAAAGCACCTCTAAACCTGTCAGCAAAACTCAAGAACAGAATGATGGGGATTATGACGGTCATAAGGCAGAAGTTGTCTTTTCTTTATTTTCATGGATAGAGGTTGGATATGCGGTGTGTTAATTAACAGAATCACAGAACATTAGGGATTGGAAGGGACCGCGGAAGATCATCCAGTCCAATCCCCCCACCACAGCAGGAACACCTAGATCAAGTCACACAGGAACACATCCAAGTGGGGTTTAAACACCTCCAGAGAAGGAGACTCCACAACCTCCCTGGGCAGCCCGTTCCTGCTAATTTTATTTAGAGCTCCTAGTCCTCAATGTGTCCTGATGGACACAAATTTAATGAAGTAATAGTATCACAATAGCCAAGGAGATAAAAGTATAACAGTAAAGAAGGGAAGGGATTTTTACCTAAATGACAAAGAACAAATTGTGTGAATTTAGTTAAACCCTTTAAAAAAGTTATCTGCTGATGTGTTAATGATGGGGTACTCTGGCAGTGTCCAAACTGTCCTTCACTGGATGCAAGACATCACAATAGACATTTTTGTGCTTTTTTAGAGAGGACAAAAGCTTTGCTGGTATTAATAAACAAACCACAAACAAAAAACCACTCCCCCCCCACACACACAAAAGAGAAGACATTAAAAGCAAAATATTTTTTACAAACCAACATGACTAGAGCTCTACAACCCCCTGTCTGCCAACTGCCCCTCTCTAGTCCTTTTTAATTACAAAGAGTAAAAATATAAAAGGACTTAATTCTCTTATATAAGAATTTATAATTTTATTTGAGAATGTATAATCTTCATATAAAATATAAGAATTATAAAAATATACATTCTTATAAAAATATAAATAAAATAAATAAAAATATAATTTGAATAAAATTCTTACACAGAATATAAATTCTTACATAAAATATAAGAATTATATGCAATGATAAATTCTTTTATAAATATAATTCTTATATCACAGAATCATAGAATCATTAGGCATTGGAAGGGACTTTGAAAGATCATCTAGTCCAACCCGCTGCCACAGCAGGATCACCTAGACCAGGTGGTTTTTAAACGTCTCCACTGAAGGAGACTCCCTTGGGCAGTCCTGGGCATTGCTCTGTCACCCTCACTGTGAAGAAGTTCCTTCTCATATTGATGTGGAACCTCCTATGTTCCAGCTGACACATGTATTTTATATAGGAATTATAAAAGATGTCTTCTCATTATAAATGTCCTGAACAAACCCCTTGCATTAGCCACCACCTTTAGTTAGGAAGTTTTGCTGAGTTTATTTCTAGGAAACAGAAAGCAGGAGATGACGATATTTGCGGCTGTTTCAGTACTGGGATATTTTTGTCCTTCTAACGTGGTCATCCAGAGACGACTGGAATGCACAGGAGCAACCCAAGGACTCAGAAGAATAAAGTTCAAACATGATTTTGTCACAGCACCCCCCCCTTCCCCTCAAGAAATGCCAGCCTGGTAATTTTTCCTAACCCCTCCTGCCATGAAATAGAAATGCTTTCTGGCTCATTGAGCAAATTGGCGGGTGTGAATTCCAGAAATCCAGATATCCTCACAAAGGCTGCATTATGGCCAAACAGGTTACGTGTTCAGGGTCCTGGCTGGGTGCCATTGCGTTAATAAACACGAGTGTTGAATTCAGCTGGATTTAAAGATCGCGCTGAGCAAGCCTGTAAGTGCCAAAGTTAGCAAAATCATCGTTGCAGTTTGTTCTCTGAAACTCAAGAGACACCATCGCAGATAAAGGCTGACCCATCCTGAAGTTAGGCAGGTCTCATACTGAGCCCAAATGACTTCCGCGGCTTCAGCCAGTGGTTTGGTGCGTGGAACAACAAAGAGGTGGCACTACCTGTAACAAATTGATTATCCTCTTGGATAAAGTCCAGAGACGTTTTCTAGTTTAATTTTTTTAATTAGAATTCTAAAGCAGCAAAATCCATTATTACACATCAGAGCTAAAATGATTTCTTTTTCGGTTCTCTGTGTTCTGCTTCATTAAGAAACACCTTTAATAGAGTGTAATTCACACCAACAGCAACAATCATCTAAAACTTCAATAAGACCCTCCTAAGAGTTGTTTCCTAGTTTGTTTTGTTTGCTTTCAGTTAAAGTGCAGTCGCTCGGTCCAGAATCTTAATCACACACAATAACACTTGTCTTTTATATGAAACTACAGCAGTTACCAAAGCTGAACAATTCAAGGCAAGTGATTTATTTTCTTGTCAGCTCCAGTCCATAAAAATCCCCTGAATTACTCAAAATATATTTGTTATTAAAAATTAGTCTGCAAGTACTATTTGCAATTAGTGGTTAGTAACTAGGCAGATATTTTTCCCTCCATGGAGAATTACCAGATCCATGTTCCAGATTAAAACCAGAGGCACACAAAGACATCTAACCCTGCAGCAAATACTGTCTTCCTGCTGAGGCAGTGGACTACAGGGGTTGAAAACGTTCCAGTTCTTTGCAGGGAAGTGCTTAAGCCCAGCCTTACTGGGATTTCCAGCACGCAGGTGCACAGTCATGCACAGGAATTGATGCCCACGTTCAGATTTGATCAATACTAGTTCCTACACACGCAGGGCTATTAACAACTTGAGGTTTGTTTTTAATTTCTGTTTTTAAACAAGTTTAAGCGCCAAGGAACTGCCATCACTTAAGTAGCCTAGAGGCAATACCTCCTTCGTTCTACTTCTTGGTTCTTCTAAGTGTTTTACGCTCCCTTTCGCTCCCCAAACGTTTGAAACTGCGCTGGAATCTGCAAGGAAGGGAATCACAGAACATTAGGGATTGGAAGGGACCTCGAAAGATCATCCAGTCCAATCCCCCTGCCAGAGCAGGATCAC
>JAOXOE010000848.1:8676307-8697766 GCA_028565055.1 Phoeniculus purpureus | reverse complement strand
ATTGAGAACCTCAGCCTTTTCCATGTCACTTGTGACCATATCACCTGTTTCCTTTCTGAGGGGGCCCACACTTTCCCCGGTCTTCTTTTGACCATTAATATACCTGTAGAAATTCTTGGTGTTGCCTTTGACCTCCCTGGCTAGGTTCAATTCAAACTGATTCAAATAGATTAAAATAGTGAAACATATGATGCAGAGACACAAGCAGGGGTATGCTGTTAGCTTTGTCAGTCCCCACTCAGACACATCCATGCTCTGTTGGAGCCCTGAACACCAGAAGGATGTGGACTTGTTGGAGCAGGCCCAGAGGAGGCCATGAAAATGATCAAAGGGCAGGAGCACCTCTGCTATGGAGACAGACTGGGAGAGTTGGGTTTGTTCAGCTTGAAGAGGAGAGGACTCCAGGGAGACCTTATATTGACCTTCCAATATCTGCAGGGACTATAGGAAGGCTGGTGAGATGCTGTTCACAAAAGTGCGCAGCAACAGGATGAGGGGCAGTGGTTTGAAACCATAGCAGTGAAGATTTAGAGTGGATGTTAGAAAAAAGTTCTTGACAATGAAGTTGGTGAAACCCTGGAACAGGTTGCCCAGATTGGTGGTAGAAGTTCCATCTCTGGAGACATTCACGGTCAGGCTTGATGGGGCTCTGAGCAACTAGATCTAGTTGGTGATGTCCCTGCTTACTGCAGCGGGTTTGGACTGGATGAGCTTTAAAGCTCTAGGACACCATTTCCAACACAAATCTAAAACATAGCCTTGCTGTAGTTCCTATAAAGACAATCTCAGCCAAAACCATCACAGGAACTTTGAAACAAAGGCACTGCAATGCAATTATTTTTCTCTCATGTGCCAGCCCCATCTATAGCAACTTGAATGTCTGGATCTTCTCATTCTGTATTAATCCATTTCCTGTAACCTCTGACAAATTGTCCTTCCAATTCTTTGTACGTACCTGTACAGGGCTGTCTGCAGAGCCTGCTGCTGGTTTTAGCTGTGTTCTCATTTTCTGCACAAAGAAAAAGAAAAGGAAAAGGAAAAAACCAAAAGAAGATGCTGAGAGGAGATGCAAGAACATTACCTGTGCTCTGATACTTCAGCACAAAGTCCCCAAATATCAGTGCCTAGCAAATTCAGTGAAGAACATTAACCAGTAGGTAAGGGAATGAGTCCAAATATATTGAGGCAGCTGTTGTTAACTATTTAACTGGGTCAAACACACAGTCATAGGATTTCATGAAGTAAGTCTACAATGTGGAAGGGCATGTAAAATTAAGTAGAAATGGATACACCATGTTATAGAATATATATTTTTGGAAAAAATAAAAGAAATCAAACCTTGCACTGTAAAGAAACAGCCGAAACATGGGTGTATCCCCACCACTGCTTTACTCACAAGTCCAAAGCACAGAGCTGCTATGAGGAAAACTAATTCCATCCCAGCAGCCCTAGTGCACCCTCCCTCACAGATGAAGAACAGGCCAGATGCTGGTAATTGTGTGCCTCGAATACAACCAGCACCTTCTTCCATGAAGTGACCCAAGTCAATAAAAGAAATGTGACTAAAGTATTTGTCCCCTTTAGCTTTCGTTCAAACAGATCAGATGTTGTCACTGCTTGGCCAGTTAGTGGGTTGCATAAGAACCAGAGTTTTCAAAACAACAGCATTGTGCTGGTTCAGAATAGTGAGCAGACTGTTTAGCAGACATGATCTTCTAATAACATTAGACCCTTGCAAAAGCTCAGAAGGTAATACATTCCGTGGATATAGAATCATAGGGTTGGAAGGGACCTCTTAATGTCCTCTCATTCAACCCCCTTGCAACAAGCAGGGCCATCACTCACCAGACCAGGTTGCCCAAGAGCTCCATCCAGCTTGACCTTGAATGGCTCCAGGGATGGGGTCTCCAACACCCTCTAGGCAGCCTGTTTAAGGGATTCCCCCACCCTCAGATTCAAGACTTCTTCCCTAATGTCTGACCTCAATCTGCCCTTTTCCAGCTTCAAACCATGACCCCTTGTCCTTTTGTTCCTTGTCCTACTGAAAAGTCTTCCCCAGCCTTCTGACAGACCCCTGTCAGGTACTGGAAGGTTACTATAAGGTCTCCCCAGAGCCTTCTCCTCTTCAGGCTGAACAATCTCAACTCTTAGCCTGATCTGCATCTACAAGCTTGAGTTGCAAGTGCAATCACAGAACATTAGGGATTGGAAGGGACCTCAAAAAATTGTCTAGTCCAATTCCCCTGCCAGAGAAGGACCACTTAGACCAAGTTACACAGGAACATATTCAGGCAGGTTTTAAACATCTCCAGAGAAGCAGACTCCACAACCTTCCCGTGCAGCATATGAAAATAAGATTTAAAAATGAAGAAAACAGTTCAGAGTATCACTTAATACATAAGACAGTGTCACTGTGAGCTATTGCCATCTGTAGTTTTATTAATCCACTTGCATCAGTGTCCAAGCTGTAAAAGGGAAGAGAATTCTCTGAGTGATTAAATACTTTCTATTAGTGTGGGCTCTTTTTGTAGGGAGGATGTATGAGAAAGATGAATAGTGTCACTGTGACTCAGAGTCAAAAGGATCATGGCTGGAGTTGCAGGTAATTATCATTTCTGAGAAACACACCTCTAAGTTTAGACAAAGTGTCAAGGATTCTTGATTAGCAACCTGCCACCTTCATAACGCTGTGGAAGGCACAGGATGTAGAGAGAGCGGTCAAACCAACCTCCATTAATCTTGTGTGCTTAAGCTTACAGCTTTTATAGAAATGGAATATTAAGATAAATTACTAAAAACCAGCACACTGCCAGAAAAAGAGGCTCAACCTCTTGTGTTGGCACACAGAGGGAAGGAGTGTTTTGATCCATGTTAACTGTCTGTGCTCCATGGTGAGTAACTCCAGTTATCCTTATTTGCAATAGACTTTCCCTTCCTTAACAGGAAAGATAATGTGAAAGAAATTCTAAGCACCAAAGTTTTATTTTGAAATTGCCTTCAGTTGGTAAGATGACTGTGGAGGACAGAATCACAGAATCACTCTGGGTGGAAAAGACCCCTGGGATCATCGAGTCCAACCATCTACCCTACCTTACAAGTTCACCCCTAAACCAGATCCCTCGGCACCTCATCCAAACGATCTTTAAACACATCCAGAGATGGCACCACAGCCTTCCTCCCTGGGAAGCCCATTCCAGTGCCTAACTACCCTTTCTGTGAAAAAGTTCTTCCTAACATCAAGTCTAAACCTCCCCTGTTGTAACTGGAACCCATTCCCTCTTGTTCTATCACCAATTGCTCGTGAGAAGACACCAGCACCGACCTCTCTACAACGTGTATTCAGGTAGTTGTAGAGAGTGATGAGGTCTCCTCTCAGCCTCCTCTTCTTCAAACTGAAGAGCCCCAGCTCTTTCAGTCTTTCGTAATCAGATTTATTCTCCAGGCCCTTCCCCTGCTTAGTTGCCCTCCTCTGCACCTGCTCCAGCACATCCACATCTCTCTTGTGTTGAGGTGCCCAAAACTGGACACAGTATTCAAAATGTGGCCAGGGGGATGATAACCTTACTACTCCTGCTGGCCACACTGGATTTCCTAGCCCATCCACCTCCACCTCTGTGGAAACTGCAAGAAAATTTTTAGGTCAGATTTTATGGTAGATCATTTCCTCATTAAATCACCAGCCCTGTTTTCATTAAGCAGTACAGATAATCCAGGCGAACAAACCTGGTACAATTCAATTTAGACTCAAAATGGTGAAGATAATAATCATTATGAATAATAACAATTCATAATACCTTTCTTAATTGGGACAAGTGTCTTAGAAAACAGGCAGACTTAAAAATTGTTAAAATTTTCTCCTAAATGCTCAACAGACCCTAGGGAGCAGTAGCAGGAAATAATTTAGGTCCGGCAGCACTGAATTAAAATCTGAATTTAAAGGTAATCTGTTGCGAATAACTCTTGAGGGAAGTGTCACTCACTTCTGAGGGCAATGTTTTTATATAACTCCTGTAATACTCTACACGTTGGCTTCTTATGGACATTAAGACTCAGTTTTTGAGGTCTCTCATGGTGACAGAGCACTGGAAGGGGCTGCCCAGGTGGGTTGTGGAGTCTCCTTCTCTGGAGACATTTAATACTTGTTCCTGTGCGACTTGGTCTAGGTGGTCCTGCTGTGGCAGGGGGATTGGACTAGATGATCTTTTGAGGTCCCTTCCAACCCCTAATGTTCTGTGATTCTACGGTTCTGTGAATGAAGGATCACACAGAACTGCAAAAAGAGCAAATAGATGTAAAATTATTTGTGCTATGTAGCTGACAGGCATGCCAGGGTTCATTTTATTAATTGGTTTTTGTGACTTATGAGTAACTGAATTAAGAATTTCTCATAGGAATATTTTATTGATACTAATGTTTAACTATGATGATTTCAAGAAGATGACATTTTCTAAACCAAAAGAAAACTTATCACAGAAAAGATAGAAGGAGTTGGTAGTCCCTATTTATTTTTGAGCAAACTATCAAGCAAGCATCAGATATAATTCACCTCAAATGAGAAAATGAATCAGCGCCACAGTCTAGAAATAATTTCCCTGCTGGAGCAATGCCTGTAACAAGCTATAGACATACTGTCCAGTTATGTTTCCAAAGTCTAATTAGACATGCTGCTTAGTCATACCATGAATAACATGGTTTACTACTGTACACATGTATATGACCTCCACCCAAGAATTTCAGAGCACAGTTTTAAGGGCTCATTTATTAATCATTACACATCAACTTCATGTAGGCAAAACCAGAAGATGCAAAGAACTGATGAATTTGAGTCATATGGAAATCCAGTGGCTGAGTGAGTGACGGCGCCAGCTCTCTGCATTCGCAGCACGAGTTTGGCCGTATAAAATTTCAAATATTTTGTACAGATATATTTTTGAAAAATATTTTAATCACAGAACTGTTTGCACCTCTCTTTATTTTCTAAATAATAACTCAAAGAGAACAGAAGTGATGTTCTGCACAGGGTGTCAACTCTAGCAATGCCACTAAGCCGTACCATACTGGGATTTATTTTCTAAGATTCGGTTCTGGGAGGCAGAAACCTTCTCGTGTGTTTCCATGAGAACTGTAAGGACTTTCTCAAAGTTATGTCTTTAGTTTACTCTTTTTGAATGGCAACAAAGCCTTGAAAGTATGAACTGAGAATACATGAAGTCTTAAAAATCTCCAGCAAATAAAATGGAGACAGTATTTTTAAAACTCGAGGCTTTGGAAAGCCAGCTCTCTGACTTTATTTCTAATACTGCTGTTTGGCAACACAGTCTTGCTGGTATTACGTGAATCGTGCAGAAAGACTAGCATTTAAAAATCTTTCCACTGGTGTTTTGACAGTCAGAGGGTTGGCAGGTGTAGGTTTCAACAGAGGAGAATCTCATCTCCTTGAAACTCATGTTTTCGGAAGATTAGGTTGGGTAATCAAAGACAGAGCCCTTTCCTTGGACTTGGCAGATACACAATTGCAAAAGGCTTTGATTTGAGATATCAAGGTGTTATATGTATTTTTTTTTCCACTCTCCAAATGTAATTATCCACCGAAAAACAGAGTGCCACAAAATAGCTGATACAGATGAGCTTGCAGCACATCTGCTCTTATTTGATCTGAACAGAACAGAGCAAGAATCTTACTTGGTATCTTGATAGAACACACTTCATCTTTGTATGTGTAGTGAGATATTTCCTCTTATAAACAAACCTCTTCCTGCCTCCTTCATTTTCTTTCTTCTGATATCATCTACAGATCAGCATATTTGTGTTATGTACTTCTGAATTTTCATCCTCTGCAGTGTCCTCTCTTGACTTCAAATTGAAATGATCAGAAACACCTCTTGGGTGACGTACTAGTAACAGCTGAGGCTGTTTTAGGTTATCCATAATAATTTTGGTGGCCATGTGTAGGTGAGTGTACATGGGTATGTTTGTGGGTGTATACTGCAGTCTGATTTCATAAAATCATGTTTGATCAAGGCATATGAGTCAATTTGAAAATTCCAACTGGCTTCAGCAGCATTTGGATTAGACTGATATTATTTAAGGAATTAAAACCCCAGTAGCAAGGCCAAAGCAAAGAGTTACTGGCCACCTCAAATGTAAAGGTTAGCACATAACGAGAGGACATGTAATTAAACACAATCCAGAGCTGTAATGAGAACAACTGGCAATAAGAGTGACCATGGTAGTTATACTTCAGGAGAACTAAAGAAGAGGCACCTGGAACACCATTCCAAGGGGAGCTGTGAGCTGACCTCTTACAACCTGTTGCCCAAGGATGAAGGACATGGACACACTGTACTGGGGGTGAGGCTCTGCTGCCATGACTTGCCTGAAGCCTGTCCTGCGGCTGAGCTGCTGCATCTGCCCAGCCACCTCATTTCGCTTCTACCTTCCTAGCACCAGCCTGGCCCTGTATTTCTGTGTGGGGCAAAAGGAACCTTATCCTTCATATTCCAAGCATTTCTATAGCTGTAAATTGAAACACTGATTTACTGATGTGAGTCTGCTCTGACCAGGGACTTCCAAATATCTGCAGAAACTGCAGCCAGAACTTGATGCTGCCCATAGCCTTTCCCACAGGCTGGTCTCCAAGAACAGACAGAAGGACCACCTCACCTTCCTTCAGTCCTCCAACATAGGCTTTCGTTCCTCTTATGGAGAAGAACCCCTCTCTTATAAGGAGGCTTCAGTCCACTGTAATCAGATTCCTCGGATTTAATCCCCCGGGAATGTAGCAATTACCATATACCTGACAAGTGCTAAATGCTGCATTCCGAGGGGATTATCACCTCCGGCTGAACAGAGAGAAAAGGGGAGGGGAAGAGAAATTTCCACTTCCCCATGGGGTGGGGAGTATGATGAAAAGTGCCTGGTTTGGGGCAGCTGCCAGCTCTCTGTAGGGCAAAGGAGAGCAGGGCATCCAGGAGAAGGCATTCCTCAGAAGGACCAGGGAAAATGTTTATCTCTAATGCAAAGAATATGGGTAATGCTGCACATGTGGGTCACTCTTCTCAGTTCTTGTGGTGCTCGCTCCAGCTGGTGTGTGTTTATAGAGGGATTTTTATTAATACTGTTGCTACACAGAGCAAATACACTGCAGAATAAGAGAGATTAAGACAATTGGTTTAATAGACTTCAGAAATAAGTGACATGAAATCAAAATCATATGCACAGAACGCAGCTTCGGAAAAAAATAAGAGGCTTTTATGTAGTGTTTCTGCACTTGGATAGACCGTTTATTAAAGCTTACTAAAAAACACAGAGCTGATATAAAGCATCTTCTATTCTTTTTGCATTATCTTATCTCAGTTATGTACAAGATTCACAGTGATGCTGTGAGGGCATCGCTCCTTGTTGATAACTACTTGGAATCATCAGATAAAAGGCATAATTTAAACAGCATGATAATAGCAGTGTTTATATTCACCAACATTCGCTTTGGCTGATCCTGAAGCATTTTGCAGGCTTAGCAAACTGGAATTAAGGGACAGCCTCTCTGCTGGTCTAACCAAAGCTCCTCCTAGTGAGATTATACCAGCCCAGATCCAACTGGAGGTAAAGGTTGTTAAAGTAATTTAATTATCGTATGAAGTGAACACCCTGCTGCTGCAGAAACTGTTGCTGGGACTGTAGTGAGCAGAGTGGGCTGGGATCAGTTTTATGGTTTACAGTAATGACAATATTCTGTACCTGAGAGCGAGCTGTATGTGGCTGGTGGCAGCTGGAGCCATGGCTGAGCTCCTTACGTTTCCTACCGCACCTCAGGCCAAGTCTGTAGTGCAAAGTAATAGTCCGTTGTATTGCTGTACCACACTGGTTAGTACCACACTGGTTAGTATCACGCTGGGTAACACAGCAAACCCCTGCTGATATAGGTAGAGCTTGTCTGGGCAGTGCCACATGTTTGTTTCTCCTAGAAGTGAGAAAGTACCTCTGTATTTAAATGCATTATGCATATATAATGTTTGTGTGTGTACATCATTGTGGAGAAGTGAGAACAAAGCCATTAGAAATAAACCCAAAACCATTTTAACAGTGGGTGAGAGTCACTCAGTTCTCAGGGTGAGTGACTGCTGGAGTCCTGAAGCAGACTGAACAGGAGGACCTTGGCTGCCTGCAGAACCATGCTTGCATTAAATCAGTTTATGGCACTGTCGTTCAACCTTGTCCTGCCAGTACGATTTTACCTCTTTTATTACAGGAAGTGACATTCATTAACCTATTTGTGTTAAACCTGTAGTAGTATTAACCACTGCAAACGCACACCACTAATGTGAAGGCACAGCAGTGGCTGACACCAGCACAAATGTCCTGGTTTGCTGGGTTTGCAGCGGCATCAGTGAGAACTGAGGAGTGGCGCCGTCCTCACCCATCTGCTGCACTAGTAGGAGCCGTTTAGGCAGCAATATTGGGAAGAATCTGACATCTGCTGTAGTATTTTCACACTATATGGGAGAAAACCCAGCTCTGCATGTACAGATGCTTGTATGCCAAAAGCATATATAGATGTTGAAATGGTATTTTGAAGATTTCAGGATGATAAGCCAAGCTTTTTGTTGGTCTTTCATGAATGCCAAGGTCACATACATATCCACTTATCCATAAAAGGTTTTTCATATGTGACACCATCTGCATTCTTCGTCACATACAAATCCATTGTATGACTGAAATAAATCAAGTGCAGGGTGTGGTGTTTCTGCATTTTCTAGCTCATTAGCAAGACTTCTACAACTATTCCTGTCTTTTGGTAGCATGGTGGAGCTGCTCAAACAAACACAAAGAAAATACATATTAATTGGCTAACAATATTAGGTCACTTGGATTTCTTGAAATCTCACCTACCAGACAAATCCCTTGATAGCAGCAGCAGCAGCAGTATGTGCTTCTAGTTCTCATAGCTCTTCTGCAAATTAGATTCAGAGGTGCTAATACAGTTTCTATTAATGTTCCCAGTGGCGTCTCCCTGTTCCATATGCTCTGAGACACAACATGCTAATTCTTCTCTCCCTGTTAGACCCTTACCAACCCACTCCTCTTAGGATCATTACCAGCAGCAGTAAGGCACGCAGTTGCCAAAGGGGACAGGAAGGAATGGAATGCAAAACAGGGAAAGTAGTCTGCAGGACTGCCCCTGTGTCAGAGCAAAAAGAACATTGCTCCACCCCAGGAGGGATGAGGTTGTGGCTGTCTTGGCATTTCTGCTGTCAGTGTCATTACTACCTGGTTTAGGCACCCAGGAATAGTCAAATCACTCACTGTTCTTCCCTTGTTTCCTCAATCCAGTTCCACCCTTATTTGTAAGCTAAGTGTCCTGGCCTTGGCCAAACTGCAGCCCTTTATTCCCAGAGCAACACATCTCAGGGTAGCCCATGTTGCTCAACAGGTTTAGATTCAAGGGAATTTTGGTTCTTTCGGACTTTCACGGTCGAACCAGAGCAGAAGCCTGAGAGTCCTGTACCTACTACCCCAGAGGGCATCGCACCCCAACCCCCATCACAGAATCACAGAATTATTGAGGCTGGAAAAGGCTTCTAAGATCATCAAGTTCAGCATCTCTGCAGTCAGCAGAGACATCTGCCCATCTGAAACCTCAGCTGTATCTCCAGTTGTAACTACATGTAAAATCTTATCCTTGTTGAAATAAATCTTGAACCTTCCACAATTTCAGCAAAGTGAGGATTCACTTCTTGGCTAAGAGAAAACATTTTTTTAAATAGGTAGGAAGAGCCTGTTGACAAATGAATCCTCTCAGTGTCTCTGGGTTAACAACAAAGTGCTGCAAGCAAACCCAACCATCTAACAGCACCAAGTTCCAAACCTATTCTTGTCTCTGCAAGCTGCCACAGGGCTTTGTCTTCAGTTGGGGAGAAGAAACTATATGCTGTGCAAGTGAATGAGACACATGCATGTGATCAGGATGATCAGAGCATGCAAAACACATTAGAACAAAACATACACTGAGGTCGAAGCAACATAAAAATGAAAGCATTTTGTGTTCCTTGTTTGCTGCACTCATTGAATCTCTCTGGCTAGGTACAGAAACAGACTTGGCTTCTTTGCCCGACATACTCCAAAGTCACGTTTAATTACCTATACTGTTCCAATCGGCACCTGTTCTGCAGTAAGTCTGAATTAATGTATCAGCCAAAGCCTCAAAGGGCTGAACAAGAATGTTAGCTGCAAACTAGTTGCTTCTAATTGTCATGAAAACAAATGTCAAAAGAACATGTGTTTCTACTTAGCTAACTCTGCTTACTAGGTTTGAAGCTGTTTTGTGTTAGTTTCTACCATTTAAATTAAATGTTTTGTCTCTAACATACTTGATGTGGCTTTAAGAAGCTGTGCTTCCCCCCCATCCCCCTTATGAATCTTAATGTTTGGCTGGATTTGTTTGTAACATCAGACAAAAGACTGGCAGGCTGTGCCGGAGTGACATAGATTTTATGTTGAAACAAAGCAAAGCCAAGGGGGGAGAAAAAAATCAATTAGGGGTCATTAAAACCCAAACTTTTCAATGAAAGAAATACTGTAATAGAATAGTAATACTTTGGGGGTTAGGAGTTCTTTTAATTCCTGAAAGAGCTATTTTGCACTGCCCCTCCTCCACTTCATCTCTGTGAATCTGCTGTGTTGCAGAATGAGTCAGCTCTGGAATATCCAAACTCCACAGCTGTGCATTAGCATTTGGGAAGAGTATCACTGGGAGTTCATATTTTACATGTGGAAGCAGTGACGCTCCTTTTCAAGCCACGGTGAAGGAATGGTTCAAAACATAACACGTACAGCAGATACAGCACTTGCCCTTCAGCAGCACTAGAGCAACTTTCTAATGGGACTTTTCAACAGATTTCCTTGGGGCAACGTCACGGAGATGGAGGGAGCTTCGCAGGAGCTGTTAAAAGATTTTCTGTACAGCACTATGTAGTGTTTGATGTCTTAAAAAATGAATGTCTGATTTTTTAATTATTTTTTTTTTTCTCCTTTTCACTTGTTCCCCGAGGCCATCGCATTACAAAAGGAACACTGCATCTTTGTTTCCTAAGGAATGGGAGATCAATTTCAGTTCTTTCCATAACAAATGTATTCTTAGACAAGACAAATAAATCCTGCTAATCACAGCACTTCGCTGGGGCTTGGCAATGGAGTTACAAGGATACATTAAATCAGCAGTTCCCAAAGATGAGCCTGTGACCCTGCTGGGTTCATGACCTGGAAGTGTAGAAGGAAATGGGCACACAAGCCCGGAACAGGAATCACGAGCCGAAAGCTTGGGAACAACTGTTTTGCATAAAAAACACCGTAGTGACAATTACACTTTGTATTTCCAGGAGAATTCGGTCGCTGGGAATGGGAGCGAGACCATTCTGCTCTGGGAAAGGAGCAGGACACAGGACCTGCCAGGGAATCCCCGAACCTGCTCTCCGGCCAGTGGTGGGACAGGGCCATCCCCTGGCTGAGCCACAGCTGGGTTTGGCTGTAGCCTGGTGGCTTGGCTGTAGTGACTGTGGGCAACGGGGGCAGAAGCAATGTTCAGATGTCCAGCTCACATCTGCACTGCATCTGTCCTTGCTACAGAAACATGCTTTAGAAACTGAAGCTCAAAAAACTAGCTTCATTTATGCAACCTGTGTTGTGCCCACAAAAACACAAGTCCTATTTAATGTGCCAACGGGACACCTTTTTTTATGGGTTTCAAAGTAGATTGTCATGTTGGCGTAAAATTATGCTGCCCTGAATGGGTAAATGTTGATTTACGTCGGTGGAGAATGTAGCAGATTCACTAGAGGTCATAAAAGTCTCAAAATATATTAAAACATTCTGCACCTGATTTGCATTTGGGAGTGAAGGACCTTCTTCCCCTTTAGCTGTGAGCTCCCGGAGTGCTCGTGGCACACACACATCTTCATTGCAGTTTGCTCAATAGACATGTTTGTGCAAAAGCACCGCGCCCCCCCCACCCCCAGGTAACCTGCAGGAAGGTAGGAAGGTCACATTTTGCACATGAGGGGATAAAACAACTTCAGTACAACCTACCTTCCTTACATCGGGAAATAATTAAGTCCTAAAGACTGCCCTGGCTTTAAGGACCAACATCCTCCTGTCTGGCATGGGAGTTCTGCTGTGAGATGTTAGTTTCCTACCTTTAATTTGAACCGTGCCAAGTGTTCATTGCCATGGTGCAAAAGTGAGCACAAACCACTTCACTTACAGGGTAACCACAGCGTAAGCTGTTTTGCCTGGCTGGCGATGGGTGATAAGATCTATTCACAGCGTTATTTACAGCAGGATGCCCAGTGAGTAAACCTTACAGTAAAATGTGTAACCACGCACACAGCCAAGGTAAGTCCATTCCTAAGCTAATATATATATGACAGATATAATTTTGAAGAATGGCGAGTGAAAAGGAAAGACCTGGTGTCTGAGGAGGCAGAAGAGCCACCTTCCATTAAATCACACGGGCGAGAACAGCGATTCTTTGTGCACCTTCGATGGCATGAGTAATGCGGCAAACGTCAGCTGGATTTATTGGGATCTGCAGAGAATGTATTTGTCTTACAAAAGGAAGAGGATTTAATTTGGACATCTAATTTTTCACGAGGCTTTGGAAGCCATTTTAAAAGTGGAATAAGTATCTCCGTAGTCGTTTTCCAGCCTCTTCTTTTCATATGCCTCCTCCCTCCTCAAATCTGGCACTTTTCCCAAAATGCACACCATGTTCAACAGAGGGAAAGCACTAACCCCCGTACAATAAATAAAGCTCTATTTGAATAAATGAGCTCTACATATATTGCCTCTTTTAGTTCAAATTATGCAAAAATCCAAGATAAATGAGGCTGAGCATAAAGCCCCTTACTGTGCAATTACAAACACTAAAATGGTGTATTTTTCCAAAACAAGAACCTTTTTTTTCCCTTTAATTTGCATACTCTGCCGACTTTTGACCTGCAATAAAAATGTAACACAAGTTGGTAAGTGACTGAGTCAGAACAGGACCTTCTGTTTGCATCATTCCTCCTGCCTTCTGGAGTTTCAGTCTTTAGCAATTTGCTTAGATTTATAGTAATCTCCTGAGCAGCTACAGTGTGTAACCAAAAGCTCTTGTCTTCAGACATGTAAACTACTAGATTAGAAATCCTGGGCTTCAGGAGATGCAGATATTCCATGGGTCAAATTATAGATAACAAGTGTGGATCAAGCCCTGAGATCCTTTTGGTTTGAATATGTTTTTCAGGCACAGCTGTACTAAACAAGCAGGATGCCTCCTGCAGCCTCGGCTTCCAGATGTGTGCCCAGTGCAGGATCTGTCTGGGGATGAATCTTGATGGCAGCCTGATGAGCAGTGTGAGGAAAGGGAAAACAATAAAGGGATAAAATCAAGATAAATGTTTTTATTCAGCCTCTTTTAAAGCTAATTTCTGTTCCCTTCTGTTTCCATTTCCTTCTATTTCTGTTTCTGTTCAAATTTCTAAACTATATCACAGAATCACAGAACATCAGGGATTGGAAGGGACCTCGAAAGATCATCTAGTCCAATCCCCTTGCCAGAGCAGGATCGATTCACACTGGAACATATCCAAGCGTGTTTTAAATACCTGCAGAGAAGCAGACTCCACAACTATCATTATAGAAATGGGATCTGGATATTTCAGGATAATTGCTTGGGATACAGCCTTTTCCAGCTGCTAATCTGCACAGACAAAAGTGCTAAAACCTGTGTGTTTTGAAGGCATCATACAACTTTTATAGGCATTAAGTTACGAAACACTTTGAAGATCAAACCCCGGTTTTAAACAAACTGTGTGTGTTAAAAAAACCCCTGGAATTGTCAATCTGGCTTTTATAGCAGAGTCCCTTCACTTGATTTTACTGCACACTCTGAGCCTGAACGTGAGCGAGGAGCACTAAGCCTGGACTGGCAGATCCAGCCGTTGCTCCCAGCCATGTGCCTAGTCACAGCCACATGGAAACCTCCGTGCCTGTTATTTCCTGAGCCACCATGGTGTTCAGAAGGGTCTTTAAAGGAAAATGTTATTTCCTAATGAAAATCATGTGGTAAATTCAGCAATCAGAGGAGACAGGAGGTGGTAAGGTCTGACTGGACCTGGAGGGAACTGTGCTTTATCTCTTCATATCAAGAACCAGCAGCAGCACTGGGAATGAAGCTATTGCAGAACTGGCTCCTGTCTCACTGTTCTGTCATCGTGCAGTTAGTTTTAACACATTTACCCAACTCCTGACACATTTACCTACACTAGTGCCAAAATACAAGGATGCAGGTAACACCACAATTAAGGAGCCAGTTCTCCTTACGTTTGTCCAATCTCTCCCTTGTTTCAATTGGTCATTAATCATACAAATAGCTGTGGCTACTGACTTCGGTGGAGGGGCCTGTACAACAGCACAAGTCCCCATGGCCCAGAGATGGCAATACTGGTCCTGCTTCTAGCTCATATTTTAAAAGAAGAGAAAAAACCCACAGTCTTTGAGCCAGGAACCACAGAACTGAAAGGGGGAAGGGGAAATGATGCTACAGCATTAGCTGATCACTGCTTAGCGTGTTTTTCAGTCCTGCCACTGAATCAATCCTGTTTCAATCCTAACAAGGCTATTTGGCCTGCCCAGGCTGAGTTTAGCTTCTGGACAATGGAACTGTCCCATCACACCTGCCCATGCACTCTGCCTTTGAGCAGCCATGTGGCCATCAGCACCTCACTCACTGGTCCTGGAGGCGGACATCCCTGCCATGTGGCTACAACCTGGACAAGCTCCCATGCCTGCCCCTCTGACGTGTCCATCTCCTCTGAACACAAGGGGCACGAGCCAAGGGGAGTCTGTCATGCTCCCCAGCCGGGTGTGTGCCAGCTTCTTCTTCCCATGCAGGTAAACCACAGGAAAACACGAGTGGAGCAGAAGCCAGTACTCAGCACATTCGTGCTGCTGCACGATCTGATTCCTCAATAAGGCAAGTTTAATGTGGAGCAACCCTTGAAATTATTGGACTAATCATATTTCTGGTTCATCTCCACAATTACAGAAGAGGTCAAGTGGATCCTTCATTTTAATGAGTTGACTCAAATCTGGCAGCGTGTTGTTATGAGGCAGATAATTTGTAAAAGCAGCGTGTGTTTTAGATCACATCTTCATTCCACCTTGAATGGTAATAAACAAGTACCTTTTGGTGGAACTGCTGCCTCTCTTAGAGCGTCTGTTAATTTAGCTTCTATTATTAAACATCGTGGTTGTTGTCTGGTCTTCCTGCACACCGGTTTCATTCTCTGGATTCTAATTTTAACTGATTATAACTGAGTGGGAAAGTGCAGGACCTCTGGTTGAAATTCAAAAGAAAATAAATGGATTTTTTATGGCCTGAAGAATCTATTCATTACTAAATCATTTATCTTTGCAGAAGGAGCATCTATATTCAGTATGCCTTCCTATTTCCCTAATTTTATTTCTCCGTGAGTATGCCCTGTGCTTGCAAAGACACCTCCCCTGCACTGCCACTGACAGGCTTTGCTTTTGGAAGTCTGAACAAGAGTGTAATTAGCAATATTAGGCGCCTATCAAAGGTTGTATTTAAAGCTCAGACATTGCTTTGTCTTCCCCAAAAATGAAAACATAAAACAACAGTGTATGCTCTTGGGATTGTCAAAGGCACATTGCACCGAGGAGAAAGGGAGCAGAGATACACATGACCTTTAAACAGGCTCACTCGTGCTTTTTGGCTTACTTCAAAGATTTCTTGAGGGGACGAGAGAGAGAAGGGGGGAGGAAGGAGAGCCATGAAGATTGTTTAAATTGCTTTTCCTTAATTCCACATTGTCTTTCTCTAGTGAATCCTAACTTTATTACTTACATTGCGTCTCAGGCAGTGCAATTACATTCTTACCTTGAACCAAGAATGAACTTCGGACAGTATTTTGTAGGTTTACAAATAAGGTAAACAGCTCTGTTGCACAAAACCTCTGTATCTGAGGCAGAACTTCCTTCTTCCCAGATCAGACGCAAGCACGTAACTGAACGTTTAAGATTCTCGAGCTGCTGTTTGAAAACACGTCTGTCTGCAATAAGCAGAGGGTTAACATTCACAAGCCAACCCCACACAAGTGTTAAACTTCTGTGATTCAGTTAAAGTCACACCGAGTGCTTTTTTACCAGTTCACGTATTAAACATTGGCTTTCAGTTTCAACTCGAACTGCTGTCTTGGTTCAGGCTGGATTAAATCCAGGTAGGTTATCTAGTTAAGTTATTACTGTGTTGTTCAAGTGGCATTTAACTGTGTGTTTCACAGTCAAGCATAGAAACGTGTGTGTGTGTGTGTGTGTGTGTGTGTGGAGAGGAAAGTTTGGCCACTTTTACATCTTCATTTAAAAAATCAGAAGAGTTTTACATACCCAGGTTAAAAATTAACAAACCAGAGTGTTGGACTTTTAACTCACTAGTCAGAAACAATGTAGGGTTAGAACATGTTTTACCTACAAGGTTGAAAAAGTATGTGGGAATATGCCAGCCCGTTCCAGATGTGAAACTTCAAAGATGCCACATTTATTATAGGACACTTATGTCCTCCTGCAAACACAAGTGAGATATCTGTCACCTTCACCTTCTAGTGAGAGATGTCCCTGCCCAAAGCAGAGGGGGTTCAAACTAGATGATCTATAAGGTCCCTTCCAACCTAAAGCATTGTGTGATTCTATGATTCACATCCCTGGCTGTTGCACGTGGCTAACAGCGCTAACAGAGTCTGCAGTCGAACATTTGCTTTGGACACTCAGTGTCGTGCCCTGTTTCGTTGGCTATTTGTGAGCACTGGCATGAATGAGTTTTTATTAGCAGAGATATTAGGGGATGGGGAGAGAGGGTGTTTGTGTCTGTAAGAGGCTGCTGCCCAAGTGACCTTGGTATTTACTATTTATTGTACTTTCACACTAACTATCCAAACAGGCCCCCCAAAAAAGAGACACGTCATCTGACCCAGGTCCTAGGGGACTGATTGTACATACCAAATAATGAACAGTGAAGGGAAAAGCTTGTGAACAATTAGTTGGTTGAACTTGGTTTGAATAAACAGTTGGTTAATGTCTCGGTGGTGATTTGGATTCTGCATATGGCCAAAGGAAAGAAGCAAGAACAGCACTTTTCTGTGATGCAGCCTCTGGGAGCTGAGGCAGAGGACTAAACAACCTCCTACCTTCTGTTCTAACGCGCTCTGTCTGTCCTAGTCTAAACAACTGGGAGATGCCGTTCCCGAGTGTTCACAAATCAGGACACCCTTTACCCCCACACTCACAGCTGGCTGAGGCATCACGAGGTCCTTAGTGAAGAAAACGATTATTAATTTGGTTTTAAGCTGCTTGGCAGCGAGCAAACCTCGTTTGTAACTTTCCTCTGAAATAACAAGAGCAGAAAACCTTTTTTTATTAGGGATGTAATGTTTTACACTTAGTCATGGGACTGCTGGATGGAGCTTTTAAAAACAATAATCCAGTGATTCAACAAGCATCGCAGACTGGACAGGTGGAGGAGGGACAGCATCTCCGGACACTTCCGTGGGCTCTGCCAGCACGGAGCTGGGTGCCTGCTGACGCCTGCCTGTGCCACTGCCAGTCAGCACGGTGATTATCTGCGTTGTCCAAGACAAGCAAACTGAGTCACTGAGTTAAGGGCAGAATGCAGGAGTTCTGGCTTACTGCTCTCTCTGCAGTCTCCTGGACTACCCTGGACTATCTACTGCCTTCTGTAGTTGTACATACAAGTAATTGGAGTTTGGCACAAATCAAACCCACTTCTGGACTTACTACTTGGGTCTGGATGCGAGTTTCACAGTTCATCCTCGTCCCTACAACAAGATGAAAGAAGCCCCTGTGCCTCAAGGCATTTGAGGCCGGACAAAGGTCCAAGCGGTAGAATGATCGTGCTGCGATGCCCAACTTCTCCAAACTGCGCAGAGTTCCCTTTCCAGAGATTTCTCAGAGTCAGACTTTTGCAGAAGTTAGCTTTGGTGAGGTGGTGACAGGTACTGTATAACCTCGAGAAAGTCAGAGGAGGGCACGGGACTTCAGGGCACCGCTAAACCTCACAACTCAAACGGTTTGTGCGTCTGGCAGAAGCAGCCGTGTGGCGCGCGCAGGGCAAGCTGGAACGCTGGCCGGCATTAGTGCTATTTTTAGGCACGCTAAGGCCCCGGTCGTTTGCCACCAAAATTAGTGGGAGACTCATCCTGAGTGCCCCACTGTGCTCTCAGAGATCAAAAGCGGCTCTGGGTTTGCTTCAGAGAGGTCCACCCTTGCTCCCTCCCCCCAAGTTGTAATTAGGGCTCTCTCTTTCTCTCTCCCCCAGTTGCGGTCGTTCCCAAATTTGCTGACCTCACGTAATTCCTAATTTGACAAGCTGGCTGCTTTTTTTTTTTTGGCTATTTTTGCCATAACAAGTTCAAAACAGAACAGCCTGTCTTTAGAAGCCTCCATTCATAGGAACGTTGGGACATTTCACCCAACGCAACACTGCCAGAGCAGAGGAAACCCAGCTCTGTCTCCGTGAAAATAAAATGCTGGTGAAGGCAGCAAAACAACGGGAGGGGAAGCTGCCTGCGTTTTGTTCCAAGCAGTTTTGCCAAGAGCACACACAGAAAGAAAAAGGAGGGGGGGTGGAAAAAGCACCTTGGGGAAACAAAAGATGAACTTGTTAATAAGAGATAAGTTACTGGCCGAGCGTTTCAGAGGAAAACAAAGATTCCTGGACGCCTTTTAGTTATGCAGCTCAAATATTTCCTCCTGAAATATGTGCTGTTTGAGAGTCAAACATTCAATGTCAGGAATTGCTAGAATGCTGATGCGTTGCTTGGGGGTTTTTTTTAAAGTGAAAAATGTTGTTTGTTTTGGAGTTTGTTTTGAAGTGAATTTTTTTGTTAGCAGCCAGAACGAACTGGCATTTTGATTTCTTCTTCTTTTTTTTTTTGTTTTTTATGGTTTTGCTTTATTTGGCTCTAGTAATACCCTCGTTTTCTCACTAACAGTCATCCTTTTTCCAAAGCTAGTTGCTTGCTGTCAGGTACTACTCGCCGTGTAGCTCAGAGTTCGCTAGCGTTGCTACCACCACCCTATCACAGAAACAAAATTAACCAGTGTCTAGGAACTTTCTTTTTCCATTGCATCAAAATCAATCACAATTAATCACAATTAATCACAATTAATCAAAATAAAGCAAAGTTAAGCAAAATAAAGCAAAATAAAGCAAAATAAAGCAAAATAAAGCAAAATAAAGCAAAATAAAGCAACATAAAGCAAAGTTAAGCAAAATAAAGCAAAATTAAGCAAAATTAAGCAAAATTAAGCAAAATTAAGCAAAATTAAGCAAAATTAAGCAAAATTCTTAACATAGACAACCAACTGTATAGCAGGAGACCCAGCCCTGCTTGAGCAAGGGCTACCAGCAAACTCTTGTGTTTTTCTTGCTAAAACTTCCGGGGGGAATAAAAAGGGAAAATGCAAGTCATACTCAGACAAAGACCTGGTTGACTAGAAGGAACTGCATCCATCTTGCTGTCCTGTCAGCAGTTACGTCACTGATGAGTCAGTAACTACAGGACTTCTATGAGCAAAATTCAGCAGTTGTAGCAGCAAAAACTTTTATAGTAATAACTCAGCCTCTCCTCAGGTCCTGATAGCTCTGAGAGCCACTGTGCATGAGCACCTTTCCCCCAGAGCAGTTCGCGGTTAGAGCTTACAGCAGGCAACTGGAAACTGATAAGCTTGTGCAGTGTGAAAGCTGCATGTGGGGCAGAGCTGATCCCATCAAAGTCAATACATGTCTGTATATATGCTAATTTTGTGTTTTTTACAGCCTTGTCAGAATCTCCAGGATATAGGTAGCTTCTGGGAGTGTGGGAAGCAGTGTTTGAACTGAGCAGGGTGTATGTAGACAATACTTTTATTATCAGCATTTAGCTTCTGCATCTAGTTTCCCTGCTAAGGGAGAGAATCAGGAGATTCTTTCAGCAGAGAATCAGCTCCCATTATTCTGCAAGATTTTGGATGGTTTTCCGTGCCTGACAGAGTGAGCGACAGGGCTTACAGTATTTACTTGAATTGCATTGCTAAAGAGCACGGACAGCATGATGGGAACCTGAGGCAAATCTGAAACCACAACCCTTTAACAAACAGTGCAAGATCTGCTGGAAGGCTCTGAAGTTTCCATGAGAAATTTATTGGAGCTAGATAGGATGATTCATATGAAGAAAAATGTCGTTTTCTCTCATTCAGCTTCTCCATGCGGAACAGATCTCACTTAACACTGGCAAACCAAAACACTGGGACCTTGTAATTCCTTATGTTCAGACTCTATTTTTTTCCCCTTATCCACTTGTGCAGAAGATAAGAACAATAAACAGAAAACAGACCACAGGAGAGGAATGCTGATTTCATCTTGCCACTTCAGTATAACCAATCTGCTCTGATTTAATCATTAGTGAATCAATGACAACCGGTTGCATCTTTGCAGCACTGCAAACCCAAATAAGTTCTGTATTGTGTTTTGGCTTTGAGAACATGCCCAGTTTCGGTTCAAATTCTGAACTGAATATATATATATATTTGTTCTAATCTGCTTAGATTTATTTATGAAAATGTTTTTTAATTCCAAAATGTAAACACACTGTATTTTACAGTTCTGTTTCGTGAGTCTGCAAACAGTGCAACCTATTGGTGCCATAAATCAAAGACTAAATCCTCTGAAATGAACCTTCAGAATACTACGGCGGCGTTATGCTGTAACAGCAAGCTTCTCCAGGTTTTCCTCCTGACATTGTTCCAGAACCTGCTAAAACTCATAGATCAAAGGCCATAATAACTCTGAAACTCACTGAACCTGTGGTATGGTTTTTGTTTGTTTTGCTTTTGCCCCGCTCCTGAGGAAAACAATTCATTAATGTTTTTAACAAATAGGTGAATAATTTAATGGCTGTTCCATTGTTTGTCAGTCACGGGGTTTGAGCTACTCGTAGCGGTACAATCTGTTTTCACAAACCAGAATTAACAGTTTTGGCCCCTTGGAACATTCCTCAGACCTGAGGCTGCTTTATAAGAAGCAGATATACAGAGTGTACAGAACAAGAAGGACTTTATGACCTTCTGAATGCAGTGTAAGATGTTTCTACTGACTAGAAGGATTTTGTAATTGGTTCTCCTGAATCAGCAAAGATAGATTTAAGGCTATTCAGAGACTCCTACTATCCCCACAGGCTCTGCACTTAACACAGAATCACAGAACAGTAGGGATTGGAAGGGACCTTGAAAGTTCATCCAGTCATGGAATCATAGAATCATTAGTGATTGGAGGGACCTTGAAAGATCATCCAGTCCAATCCCCCTGCCACAGCAGGATCACCTAGACCAAGTCACACAGGAACATAT
>JAOXOE010000848.1:8665102-8676207 GCA_028565055.1 Phoeniculus purpureus | reverse complement strand
CTGTCCTCATAGCAGAGGTGCTCCAGCCCTCTGATCATCCTCGTGGCCCTCCTCTGGACACGCTCCAGCATGTCCACGTCCTTCCTGTAATAAGGGCTCCAGAACTGGACGCAATGCTGCAGGTGGCGTCTCACCAGAGCTGAGTAGAGGGGGAGGATCACCTCCCTCAACCTGCTGGCCACACTTCTCCTGATGCAGCTCAGGATCATCCGTGTCAGTAGTAAGAGAGCCAGGCACTGACACATAACCTGATGTTTTCTCATCAGTCCAGCTCATTACCTTTGAGATTTTATTGTGCTTCCAGCCCGTTGTCTGTGCAGTGGGATTTCTTAGAGCAGTTGTAGATGCTGAGGTACCTTTTCACAGTCTAAGTTAACGTAGTAAGTTGATTCACTTCAAAGTGGTAAACGAAAGCCGTTACTTTTAGGTTTGATGAATTTGACGAGGCGATTGATGAGGCAATTGAAGACGACATCAAGGAGGCTGATGGAGGAGGTAAGGTTCTCGTGCTCCTTGTTTTTCTTACTGCAGTGGTGGTAAGAAGATTCAGATCAAATTTGGTTTTGTATAAGAAGCATCAAGTCTGACAGAATTACCAAATGGTTTGAGTTGGAAGGGTCCTTCAGTGCTTATCTAGTCCAGTGAGCAGGGACTCACCTGCTTCAATCAGAGCAGGTTACTCAGAGCCCCATCCAGCCTGACCTGGAATGTTTCCAGGGACAGGGCTTCTCCCACCTCTCTGGGCAGCCTCAGTTGGAAGGGACCTCGAAAGATCATCCAGTCCAATCCCCCTGCCACAGCAGGATCCCCTAGATCCAGTAGCACAGGAACGTGGCCGGGTGGGTTTTAAACGTCTCCAGGGAAGGAGACTCCACAACCCCCCTGGGAAGCCCCAACTGTAAAAGCAGGAATACAACTCCTTTTCAGGAGTATCATTCCCTGGCCAAACACTGAATGTCCCGAGAAGGCTGTTCAGCTAGGGCAGGGGCTGTCAGGAATGAGACTGCAGGTGGAGTCTCGCATATACACTGCTCTGTAGCAAATAAGCTGAACCTAGAGGCGTGGAAAGGATACCTCATAAACACAGCATAAATTTGGTCTTGCTTCTTCTATCACTTTTCAGGCATTGGCAGGGGCAAGGACATGTCTAACATCACAGGTCACCGTGGAAAAGACATTTCCACAATCCTAGAGGAAGAAAGGAAGGAAAACAAGCGACCACAAAGGGCTGCTGCAGCACGCCGCAAGAAACGACGGCGACTAAACGACTTGGACAGCGACAGTAATCTGGATGAGGAAGAGAGTGAGGATGAATTCAAGATCAGCGATGGGTAGGTCTGCAGTTTAACTTTGACCACAAGTCGTAGACTGCTACAGGCTTTAGGCTCCTTAGTGCCCCTAACGTGAGCTGACGTGCCAGCACTGCACAGCGCCAGCAAAAGTTCCCCGTGCCCTGGAGAAAAAGGGAAGAGTAAAGTCTCCCTATTGAGAGTGCACAAAGCTCAACTCAGAATCGTGTAATATCATTGGTGGGAACAGAGCCTTTAGATCATCCAGTACAACCTTCAGCCCAGCACTGCCAGATCAACCCTAACCCCTGTCCCTCAGCACTATGTCAGCCTTTAAAATTCTTCCAGAGATGGTGACTCCACCACTGCCCTGGGCAGCCTCTTCTGATGTTTGAGAACTATTTCAGTGAAGAAATTCTTTCTAACATCCAATCTGAACCTCCCCTGATGCAACTTGCAGCCGTTTTTTTCTGGTCCTATCGCTTGCCACCTGGGAGAAGAGGTTCCACAGCATCAGAGAACATTAGGGACTGGAAGGGACCTCAAAAGATCATCCGGTCCCAATCCCCCTGCCACAGCAGGATCCCCTAGATCCAGTTGCACAGGAACATGTCTAGGCAGGTTTTAAATGTCTCCAGAGAAGAAGACTCCACAACCTCCCTGGGCAGCCCCTTCCAGTGCTCAGATTGATGTGGAACCTCCTCTGTTCCAGCTCACACCCATTGCCCCTTGTCCTATCATTGGATGCCCCTGAGCAGAGCCTGGCTCCACCCTCCTGACACCCACCCTTCATATATTTATAATGATTTATTTTTCCTAGTCTTAAATATTCATCCTACACAAACTCTTCCAAACCAAATACAAAAGCTTTATAGTTCACATTTAAGAGGTGATCATGAAGCGCTGATCACAGCGTCAACATAGCTCCTGCTTCAGCTCAGATACTTACTTGGCCCCCAGATTTCCTTGAGCCTCTTCCCTCTGCTACTCCAAAGCCATTCTGCCCATGGACCAGTTTCTGTCAAGTTCTGAAGCTTGGGGGAGGTCTCACAGAAACATCACCAAAGCTGTTGGATGGGTGGAAGAGACAAGCCCACACTTCCTGCTGGGGAACAGCTGCTGTGAGCTCAGGCACCCTTTTTCTGCCTGGCCCCCTGGCAAGTTAAGAAACCCCAAACTGGCTGCATTTTGACCAGGCTGACTAGTTCTGTTACTCTCAGAACAACCTTTTCACTAGAGGACTGCCAACAGAAGAGACTTCTTGCCATACAAAGGACACATGCCCACCCACTCTTATAAACTAGTATCACCAATACAGTGCAAAGCACCACATAAAAAGACAGACACTCTATCTACTCAAGCTAGGCAGGAAGTTTTCCGATGCATTTGTACCCGCTCTGAGCACCTCAGCAGGAATTCCACCTATTTATCAGAAAAGATTCTCATTTAAGGTAACACACACGCTCCAGCTGAAACACTATGACACAACTAAGTGCATCCAGACCAGTTCAATTATTTTACCTTTAATTCCTTAAGAGGCATCTGAGCACAGCTAACTGTTAGTAATGATGTGACCTGTTTCATTTGCTGTTCCTTTTCTTGAAAGCTAACCTTGACCTGGACATGCTGGACAGCTGGGCAGGGAGACACGGAATGAACAAGGGCAGTGCAGAGTCTGGCATCTGAGAAAAAACAACCCCAGGGACCAGTATAGCTTGAGGAATGACCTGTTGGAAAGGAGTGTAGGAGAAAGGGAGCTGGGGGTCCTGGTGGCCAGCAGGATGGCCAGGAGCCAGCAATGGGCCCTTGTGGCCAAGAAGGCCAATGTAGTCCCGGGGTGGATCAGAACAGGGGTGGTCAACAGATCAAGAGTGGTTCTCCTCTCCCTCTACTCTGCCCTGGTGAGACTGCATCTGGAATCTTGTGCCCAGTTCTGTGCCCCTCAGTTCCAGAAGGACACAGAACTGCTGAAGAGAGTCCGGCGCAGAGCCACGAAGATGATGATGGGAGTAGAACACTTCTAAGAAGAAAAGCTGAGGAAGTTGGCTCTCTTCAGCTTGGAAAAAAGGAGACTGAAGGGTGACCGCATTAATGTTGATACATAATGTGGAACAGGAGGTTCCACATCAATATGAGAAGGAATGTCACAGTGAGGGTGACAGAGCACTGGAAGGGACTGCCCAGGGGGCTTGTGGAGTCTCCTCCTCTGGAGACATTTAAAACCCACCTGGCCATGTTCCTGTGCGACTGGATCCTGCTGTGTCAGGGGGATTGGACTAGAGGATCTTTGGAGGTCCCTTCCAATCCCTAATGTTCTTTGATTCTTTTCCTGCATCGATGTGTTCTGCCTGCTTCACATGCAAATGTCCTTCAGGGCTTTTTTCGGCAGCTTGAAATCACAAGTTACTGACCCACTGCTGTTAATACCACCTCCCCATTGCTTGATAACTACTGCATTAGCATTTCCAGAAGAGACTTCAACTGAAGAGAAGGCAGATGGCATTACCTACTCTGTTTATGCAACAGACCCTTCAAGTGGGAGCTCTGCAACAGATCACCATGTGCTTCTCATGTGTACTGTGCTTTGGAGAAATCAGAGCTACCTCTCTACTGACTCCAGCGACCACTGCCTCCTGGAACAGTAAAGGGTTGAAGCTGGCAGGGGGATTGGACTAGATGACCTTTCAAGGTCCCTTCCAATCCCTAATGTTCTGTGATTATACAAAAACCACGTTTTTCCATACTTTGCACAGAGTTTAAGGTGTGAAAGCACTCATACACTTACAAGACCAGTAAGCCATACAACAAGCCATTTTCCTTACAACTCTCAGCTCAGAAGCCAACACTGAGCTTTTAAGAACACACAGTTCACAGAATTGTTCAGGATGGAAAAACCCTTTGGAATCATCAAGTCCAACCATCAACCCTACTCTACAAGTTCATCCCTAAACCAGATCCACCAAAACTACATCTAAGAGACTTTTATACTCATCCAGGGATGTTGACTCAACACCATACTGGGCAGAAACAGACTTTTAATAGAATCAAACCCCTAAGTTGAACAAGGTTTTTAGATTATTTTTGAATTTTTTAAAGATAGAATCAGTCAAAAAGCCATACTTGAGTTACCATCTGCTGAAAGCTCAACCAGAGTTAACTTCTTGTTCCTCAGGGCAGACTGTACTACCAAATCCTGCTAGCCTTTTTTTAGTATAAAGGTTGTCTGTAAGGAACAAGCTGGCTTCACTGACCAACTCCGACTACCACAGAATCACATTAAGGATTGGAAAGGACCTCGAAAGATCATCCAGTCCAATCTCCTCACTACAGCAGGATTACCTAGATCCAGTTGCACAGGAACAGGTTTTAAACATCTCCAGAGAAGGAGACTCTACAACCCCCCTGGGCAGCCCCTTCCAGTGCTCTGTCACCCTCACTGTGAAGAAGTTCCAGACCCAAAGATGCTCCAGTTTCTATCACAGAGGACATCCATTCCTTTCATGGTCATTTTCTAAAACAGAAGCAGGTGAAAAGTACAGGCAGCATGGAGCTGGGCAGCTGGAGGTGATGCAGACATCCTTGAAGCTCAAGGCTTGTAAAGGAAATGGTACAGTGGGTCGGTGAAGTGGGTGCTCTAGGTCAGGCATCTAGAAAAAGCACCATCACATCCTTCAGCTCAGGAATTCGGAGGGTAAAAATGGGCACAAAATCCAAAATCATGGCTGTAGGGATATTGCTCTGGTGGCCATAGATTCCATCAATATAAAGCCAAAGTTTGCCCTTTATTATAGCTAGTAGTGTCCTACTCTAAAAGCAAAGCTGCAGCAATGAGACTGTTATGAGCAGGCTCATATGAGAACTGACCTCAGGGCTGGGACTGTGGTGGATACACAGTTTAACTAGCCCAAGTACTGTGGCATGAAAATCAGATAATTTACTAGTCTGCATGTAGAAGCATCGTGGGCATTTACGTAGGAGCTTTCACATCACACCCCCCAGCTGCATGGTAGAGAACATCCTTAAGTATGAACATGAATTCACATTAAACTCTGTTCCTTGGCAAAATACCCGTATGGAGTCAAATGTTCCTACAATGTTTTGAAGTGCTAGTTGGACATGATTTACTAAAGTGTTTTGGAAAACTTGCATCAAAAAAATAAGGTTGTTGCCAAATGATCTGCAGCATTTGCTAGTGGAAATACAGCTAGAAGCTGTTTTGCTAAATCACCAACATTTTATTAAAAATGATGTGGCAGCAAATGACTTTGGTAAACCCCATGCTTACCACTTGAGCCTTTCCATCTTCCTGTATAATATAAAGCAAATCTCTAGCCCTCCTAGGAGGGGAGCCAGAACATATGAAACCACACATGTTTGGGATAGAAAAGGACAACTAAGATACTCCAAATTTAAAATTTAGGTATCATTTTGCTGCAGTTCTTCAGGGTCTGACTTACAAACTTTGAATCACAGAACACTAGGGATTGGAAGGGACCTCGGAAGGTCATCTAGTCCAAACCCCCTGCCACAGCAGGATCACCTAGACCAAGTTGCACAGGAACATATCCAGGCAGGTTTTAAATGGAGAAGGAGACTCCACAACCCCCTGGGCAGCCCATACTGGAACAAAGTAATATAAAAATCCTTTCTGTTTACTGTCTGGGAACCTCATCCAAAGTCTATTCAAATGCAAAGGAACTGGTTTCATTGACTGATCTAGGCTCTGGGGGAGGACTAAAACCCCAAATACGCACCCAAAAAAGCTTCCAGGCATGGGAGAAGCCCTGTCCCCATTCATACACCCTTTGGCTTAGGTGTAGACAGGGGTTTTACCTAACGTGCTAGAGCTGTCTTGAACAGGAACCACCGTTTTTCTGAGGTGGGGTTAAAGTGCACAGATCCCTCTGACACAAATACGGATGTGTGCCAGTTGTAGAAACTTTGAACTTTTTCTCCAAACATTGGTTTCCTAACTCACTCACACATACATTCCCAGAAAGCAAAAGAGAGATGGGACACCAGCAGAGCCAGAGGGAGAGCGTTCCAAAACTTCAGCAAATATTAACAGAACGCATTTATTTATTTGCAGTTCCTGGCTCTCTCAAGCATTAGCAGCAATAATCAAGAGAAATTTCAAGCACAGCCAGCTCCTGATATCGTATCTACTTATCATTGTGTTTATTTTTTCCCATCCTTTCCAGCTTAGATTAATCACTCCAGTATATGGATCTGAAACGGACTGGAAACGACGCTTTGCCAATGCAGAATTGTTTCAGACAGTTTTATTACCTGTGCTCCGGTTTGTTCTAGCCTGAATGAAAAGAAACTCCGAAACGAAGCAACCCCTTTAAAAATCACCTTGTATGATAAGGAGAATGAGCCGTTAGCTGGGCAGTCCTGGCATGCTGCTTCCGTAACTGGATGCTTTGCATACTCCCAGCATTTCAAATCTGTTTTTTTAAGTATCAAGAGTTTTGCTTTTTTAATCTTCCTGCCTGCCGTGTTTGGTGCACAATCGCCGCAGCAGCTTTCTATTGATTGGTCATATTGCTGCTTGCAAGCGTATTGTTTAGCCACAGCTGTTATTTTTCATATAGATCATTAATCCCCCATAATTAACTCATGGGAGGCCTGATTTTCTCAGGCTTCAGGATTTAACAGGGACTGCTCCCTGCCTCGCCAGAGGTGCTCAGCACCATGCAGTTCTGCAGTGGAAGGGGAGTACGTTGGGTTCAGAGAGCCCTTACTAGTTATGAAACACTGTAATTGGGTTTATTGGAACTGATCCTAATATTGTATATAATCAGATGTGATTAATCTTCTTTTGATACACCCATGTGTGCGCTATGCGAAGACTAATGATAAGCTAGTCGATGTTATTACAAATAATGAAGTATTGATCATTTGGAAGAGGCTTCTTTTGCCCCAACCTGTTCAAGTTAGCCTTATTCGTGTAAAACAAATCTGACTTTTATGGACTCAGAGATGGATAGGCTGGCCCAGCAGCTGCATCGACGCATAAAAATAGGTGTTTTGTCTGAGGAGTACTTGCTGTGGCTTTGTGAGTAGGATTTTCCACTGAATGCTACCCTAAAGAATTCCTTCTGGGCTGATCTGCTTGGGAATCGTTCTTTGCTCACACTAAACCTCACAAGAGCCTTTGGATCTCACAAACCACAAAACTCAAGCGACGTAAGCGTGCCCAGAAGCCCCAAACTGCCTCACAAGCCCCCCCAGGATCACCTTGCAAGGTGCAAAACTTTTCAAAATGGAATAAATTGCTGAATTCCTAATGGCCAGACCTGATCAGCCACCATGACTGGCCACAATAATGAACAGTAATAGCTCTGATGGTAGCCCAGAACAGAACAATTACAACTGAATATTCACACCTCACGCAGTCATATGTTTATACCAATCCAGCACCTTGCTTTGGTAAGTGTTGGGTCTGTATCTTTGCAAAAGTAATTGGTCAGATTTCCTATAGAGTATCAAGTCCCAATATTAAATCAGAAGTATGATTGTAGTTAGATTAAAAACAAGGGAGAAGATACTCTGCAGGCACAAATACTCGTGGCTTCTTAGCTGAGTACCAACAAGTTGTACTTGTTTACACCAGCCCAGGGAATTAAACAGTTCAATGTAATGGAATATTTCCTACAAAGCAGCCTGATGTGAGTGATGCACAGCACAGCAGACACTGGGGAGAACACATAAACACCAAAACCTCTGACAGACTCTAGGGTGACCTCTGTAAGGAGTACAGCCAGCCCTTCCCCTGCTCTCAAATATGCTTTCTGGCAAGACTGGTGTTTCCATGAGCTAGAGCAGACGTTTGAAGCAGAAAGAAATTTCTCCTCTTTTGGGAATCCTCTGTTCAGCACCGAGCCAGCAAGCAAACTCCTAAAGGGCCCTGGACATGGACTTGGACAATTAGGTGTCAAACAGGAGCAAAATGTTTCCACCCTGAGAGTAAGAAGCTGACAGAGACAGCAAAGGGTAAAAAAGGAGCCAGGAGGGTCAGCAGGGTTGCACAGAGGCAAACACAAGCAACGGCACACACAGCTTGCACCCCCTAACTCCTGTGTGCAGCGCATCTCTGCCCCCACGCTTCAGCACTGGCCAGGTCGACGAGACCTGCTCTAACGACTGTTTTAATCCACAAACAGTTGTCCGAGCAAAGGCACATGTGCACCTGGGCTGTCACTGGCAGGCACTACCTGCTTTCGCTTTGGGAAAACGATCCAGCTGCAACAGCTGGAGCTGGAGCAGGACGAGAGGATGGCGATTCCCGTTTCCCAGCACAGTAAGCAAGAAATGAATTGCAGCGGTGAACGCTGCAGAGGTAACACCGCCAGCTACTCACAAGCGGCTTTCTATAGCACTGGCTGGTAGATTCCAGACAATTTATTAACGACAACCCCACATTTTTACTGAGGACTGCGTTCTGCCTTTACTGTAATGATTAAGGCTCAAGTTTTCTCACATCTGTGAGGAATGCTTACGCAGTCAAGTTTAAAAATAAAAATATCACTCTGGGCAGGATTTTAACCTTTTTTTTTGAGGGAGTGTGGGACGCTGGGTGGGCGGATTAGATAGTAATCAGTTGAATAAACTCAGCTGAGCTTTGAAAGTTAAACTTCAAGCTATGCAGGAAGATTTGCATGGTGGGACATAAAAAAAAAAAGGAGAGTTTAATTGTGCCTGGCATGATCTGGTGTTATTAAGGTGTATTAATATAAATGCACTTTCATTCGATAATTTATGAGATATCCAAGTGCTTTAAAAAGATATAAGTGACTTAATAATGCGCTTGAGAATTCAGGGGTAGACAGGGTTTGGTTAAACAGGACCATACAGGAGCAAATGCCACGTTGGGGTATTAAGTTGATGAAATCTGTCCTATTGGTTACTGCTAAAGGAGGAAGCATTTCCTTCCCAATATAAGTGTCATTACAGGACATAAATACACACTAATAAAACACAATATTTTGATGTGAGGAGGCCTGTTTGCCTTTGTCACACATTTTGCATGTAAGCGTTTGTGCATTCAGATGCATATGCTGTATTTAGCAGACTCTTTTATCATGCGCCCTTTTCTGCCTCTTTCCACACATAAAGATTCAAAGAAACATCTTTCCATAGCTGTAAAGAAGAAACTAATGATATGCTATCGAGGAAGAAGTGATCTCCTGGAGGAGACAGTTTCCTTTCAGAGACTTTAAAACAAAACCTCTATTGAATTCTTGCTCGTAGCTTCATATCATTCCTTTCCCTTTTTTTTTCCACCACGCTTGAAATCGCACACGCTGACATGAGACGGTACCATGTGCTCTTCCTATTTTCACATTTGCTCTGACTGATAGTCCTGAAAACTAGGAAGATAGAATTTCTAACCAAAAGTGTTTAGAACACAATTCAGTAGGTCACTTCTGAGTAGGAATCTCTTTGTGACAAAGGCTTTGGGTGTTGGAACTCCACATATGCTACAATTCATTTCACCACATGCATATGAATTTGTTATTGAGGATTCATCCCAGCTACCGACGCATAATCAGGCTGGTTAGACGTTCTAGTGGAAACAAAATATTCCAAGAATCTTAAACATTCAGTAGAAAGATAGAGTAAAAGAGCTTTTCTAATACCAGTGAAAGAGTGTGGCACCCTAAGCATTCCCAGTCAAATAAAATACATGTTAATGCTACCTCGGGCTCTGCGCTCCCCTCGCAGCCTTTCCTAAGCCCAGCAGAAAGCCAGGTAATGATTTCAAGTTTGCCAGATGTGGCAGGTCTTTACTAAATGCTGCATCGCACTGCTACAAGCCCTTGCTTGTGTTAACTTGTTGTGTTTGAAAGCAAATTTGCAAGCAAGTGGAACTTGTATCCCTATCTGTCAATAATTCCTCATCACACTCAACAAAAAGTCACTGCTTTCCTTTTTCCCCGCCCCCTGAATGTGAAATTGCAGTAAATCAGTCAACAGCACTGTTTAGCATATAAAGCAGAAAACTTCAAAGCCAGGCAGCCTTTTCTCTCCACCTATGAAATTCCAGACCATGCTCCTAAATTCAGGGAAATCTACTCGTCCTTTCTACTTACAATTCAGAAAGCCTCGGCGATGCATATTAAAGGGCTGCTGTCAGCTTACATTGTTTAAAAATGGACTGATTAAAAAAACATTTGGGTAAAGCACCCTTTATACACTGTGTGAGAAACACGCTCATCTGGTAACACTGTGCTCTCCCAGGACTGAATTACACCAGCTGACAGTCCCTTCAAATGTGTTCTTATTGTTTGACTTTATGAATTCCATCTCAATTTTTCTCCCCCCCCCTCCTCTTTTGTTAGGACTTTCCTTAACATTTACTCACAGGAAGTGCACTCACAGGCACTTACTCCCACTTTTCTTCTTCCCACCTACCCGCCTGTTACTGAATGTTCAGCTTGGTAGATACTGAATCACCAATAGAATTATTTTTCTTCCCAATCTTAAGCTCTGTTGATATAAAATCAACAGTAAAATAATTTTTCCTTCAAAGTGCAGGGGAGGGGCCATCTATGTTCAGATTTTGTTAATCTTGCACGTAAGATAATGTAAAGCTGCATTACCTTTCCGTTATCTGATAAAGATTATCCTTATTGATAAATCTGACTTTTGAAAGTCAAACTTCCAAAATAACCCAAACTTGACCAACAAAACCATAGACATGCCCAGGCTAGCTGATACTTCCATGTCATTTGATATAGAGGGTTATGCTCTATTTTCTTCTGCAGTAGCCTTGGCTAGACATTCCTACCCCCTTTCCACCCCCTCCCT
>JAOXOE010000848.1:8636846-8665092 GCA_028565055.1 Phoeniculus purpureus | reverse complement strand
TTATATAGATTAAAATGTCTATAAGGTTGTGTTGTAACCCAGATCATCCAAATTACCCTTTAAAGTGACTTTCTTCCCTGAAGCAAACATATAATCAAGCCATGCCCCCTCAACGTTGCTAACCATCTGTCTATATAAGGAGGGCCCAGTCCATACTGGGCCAGAAGATGGCTATTTTCTGCAGCTGAAATTAATTTCTTTACATAAGCCCAGCATGAGGTCTGTGCACTATTCAATAACTGCTGAACCCTGATGATATTAGATTTCATCAGGTTTTTTTTTTCTACCAGTTAATTATCACAAACAATTTCCCTCCTGCTTCGTTGTGTGTTTAAAAGGTGCAGGAAGTGACAGTATCAAGAATTCCTGCAGTCACACCACAGGCTTCTGCTAGTCAACTGCTTAAATCTGGGTTTATGTCTACACTACATTACCAAAACCCCTCATTTGGGTGCACTGCCCTTTCCCAGGATCTCATGTGCAAATTTCCACGTGCCTGATCCACATCCACTGGTATCAAAGGAAAAACAAATTTTGGCCTCAATGGTTTTTGAGGCTGTGCTCTGTGCAGACTGAGAGATGCTGGAAAAACGGAGTCGTCATCACACTAGATACCTAAAAATACAGCGCTGCCACATACCTTGTTTTTCCTAAAACTTTCTTTAAAGCAACAGCCTCAAAAGCTGAGGTTGAGCAGGAGCTGTGCTCTTTTCCTAACCTACCTAATAAACTCAGCGCGGCTCAACCTTCACACATACTTCCACACAGCAAAGAGGAGGATGTTAATCATTGTTATCAATGTAAACAGCCGGGACCTGCTGCTCGCAGGCTGCGCGCAAACCAACGGCATCTGAACGTGCCGGACCCTGAAAGCCGTAGCTATGAGTTTGAAAAGTACCACAGCAGAGCTTTGTGTGTGCATTTGCTGATGAGAGTCAGCCTCCGAAAGTGTAAATGATGCTGGGTTTACAGATTTCGGGACGTTTAAGCCAAATGGTGAAGCATGCAGCCTGATGTAGCAGTTAGACCAGTCTAACAGACTGTTCTTTCTCATGCCACTTAGCCATGAGGCTGGCTTCAATGTGCTGTTAAATTGCACTTAACTTGCTGCATATTTTAGTCTATGCACCACAATGGGAAGGGAAATCAAGATAGGAGACAAGTAGCTGTAGTAGCGCTGCTTCAAGCTCAGACTGTACAACCGCCTCAAGTCCGTATTTCAGAGCTTTACAGCTATCAGTTACCGAAATTAACTAATTTCAGTGAGGGCTAGAGATGTCAGCACAGCCTGAAATCCTGCCTTCCACTGCAATATAGCCATAGGCTGTGTGGGCTGATGTTCGCGGCAGATACAGCTGCAGCAGTTTAGGAAGTTACTGCATCCAGCTGTTTCTTACTGCCTGGTGTTCGATCTTCCCCCTCTCCCAGCAAAGCGGGGAGACTGAGTGCAGGTAGCTCAGCAGCACCGTGCGATGGCAAAGATGGGATGTTATTGCCCCTGCACTGAAAGGATGTGTGTTCACGCTTAGAGTGTCCAGTTTGAGATAGGCAGGGACTTATCTCCAACTACCAGTTAGGGTGGGTTTAGGCTCAGCCCCTGAAAAGCTGTGGAAGATGCCTGTGTCTCTGTGCACTAATTTAATCTGCAGGACTGTATTATTTTATCACCGCAGCAATGTCTGCTAGGTGTTTCCTGGCTATCACCTTGGTACAGCAGAGACTGAGAGAACACCTTTTTTACTGGGATTTGCAAGGATGGTGGTAGCAGCTGTTACACAAAATGCATCAAACAAGTTGATTTTCAAGATGCACCAGACCAACTAACAAGCCTTAGGGTCCAGAATCTTCTCTCTGATGCAGCCAAGCTGTCTAGTGATTCACGTTTTTGTCACTCTACAATATGCTTCTGTTGGTACAATGTCTGTGTGGAGGAAGACACAAACTGTTCTGTGACTCATGCGTCTGTGAGGAAAGGTGAGCACGGCCCTTGTGCTTCTGCCTGTGTGTGGAACACAGACTTCAGCAGTGCTTACTGACAAACACTTCTTAACCAAAACCACATATTTTAAATACACTATATCCTGTTTCCTACCAAGCTGTATCATTTCATCATAAAACAAAGTCTGTTTGTAATCAAAGGGATGCTCTCCATCCATTGATCTCCCTTAGCTAATCCTGTACATGCTTCAAAAGAACTTGGAGTTATTTTTTTCTTTCACCATGTTAATCAGGTACATGAAGATTTTATTCTCTATCCCACTATCTTAAGTCAACGGAGTTTTTATAAGTTATAAATGTTTGCACTAGCAGATGGTGATGTTTTATCCTTCAACACAGGTCCTTAAATAGATTAAGTCAATGTGGTCAAACCCAAGGGAATTACAGAAAGTCAGGCACACAAGAAACCTTATGGCCTGTGACAAATCAATACCTTTCTTAATCTCCATAAACATTGGGATTTCTACTCTAAGAAGCTAATAGTGAGAATTCCTGGTCGTCCTTTTGATTTTGATGCTGAATTACAGAGACAGGGTCTTGATTATCCCTCATTGTCATGGTTCCTCATTTTTAGGAGGAAGTTGGATATGAAATAGCTCCTGTCCACTCAGCTAACTAGATGTTATCACTCTACACATGTCCTCAGACTGACTGGACGTGAGGGTCCAGCTCCTTGCCTGCTTCTGAGCAACGTGCTATCCCAGAGAAATCTAAATCAGGCTCAAAACTTGTTGCTCCCCCATCACGAGGAGCCTTCTTGTGCAAGTTGTACTTTCTCAATAAACAGTACACCTTCATCAACCATCATCTGAGTCTGCAATTCTAGCCTACCTTTTGGTTAGTTCATGAAGATCCCACGTGAGGTGCAGGTCTTTTGTCACCAGTTCACGCAAGCAAGCTTGTGTTTTTGTCTGTGTCAACGTCAAATGGAACCATTTACCCTGCGTTGTGGTTAATTGCAATGGCCACTATTACCATCTGGTAATAGTTAATGCAGAAGCCAGATCTGCATTAATAAAACCCTTTCCACCTGGGATAAACCATCTGCAGTGCCCAAGCCAGGCAGTTCCAGTAGCATCAGATCCATTTTTCTCGAGCCACAAGGCCACGCACTGCTTCTACTCTTTTAAACACAAAGGTGGCTGTTGTCAAATGAAACAAAACAAATCTTGCCCACAAGTGCAAACCAAAGCTAGAAAATACAAGAAGGAAAAAAAAGAAGTCTATCTATCCAAAGTTGGGGTGTTTTTTTACTGTTACCAGGTTTGGACTTCTTTCTCCCCAAGGTTAGGTGTTCCAAGATCAAGAAAAGCTGAAAATCATTGCTCAGTACTTTGAGAGAGAAGAAACTGTGCCTAAGGACTCTAAATCAAAGACAGATTCCTGTTCTGCTCACCTAATCCTTCTCAGCAGCAAGAGGGAAAAATGAGGCAGTGGGTGGGCAATAAGACCCAAACCAGAAACGTCTTTTCTTACTTTGTCAGACAAATGCCAATAATTTTTGATTGAGCAGCTTCGCAAGACCATCAGTCAAACGTCTCCTCACCACCAGCCCACAGAGCTCAAATAATTTCAGACTGTTGAGTCCCATCAGGTTAATGTAGCCTGGGAACCCACTCCTTGCAGATGCTAAATACAGGTGTAAAAGCCAAGCCTTCTCTCAGAACTCGATGCTTAGCAGCCACTAAATGACAAGATACACAGGTGGAAGTACCCCAAGTACATTGGATAATCTCAGAATGGTAACAATGGGACAGAAAAAATCAAGAAGCCATTTGGGAATAATTAGTGTTGGAAGGGCTGAAAGATGGTATAGATGGCTTTTATGATTCTGAGTTCTAAAGCAAGTTTGCATCTAGAGAATCCTGACCCATATGGTTCATTTTCCACCCACAAGCTCCCAGGCTTAGGGAAGCATCAGCAGTAGAGCAGGTCCATGGGTCCATGCCTAGGTAGCTGTCCTTGGTGCAGGGCCAGCAGCATCCAAGAGGGGTATTGATGCCCACAGGTAAGTGCAAGTTCCTTGGTTGTCCTGCCCACACCTATACGAACTATGAGTGACAGCCCTGAATCTTAGGGATGCTGGAGCCAGAAAATTCATGCATTCTTCTTTCAATCTATACTTCTGACACTTGCCATCATCAGTGACACACAAAATCAACCAGCTTACTACTTAGACTTTTTTCCCCCCCCAAGCAAAGGGACTTTGAAGTAATTTGCTCACGGGCAGTAGGATCTTAAAAGCTTGCTCTGATCTCAGCTTATTCAAGTGCTGTTCCTACGTGAAAGCTTTAACTACAACACAGGGGTCTTTCTCGCCCCTCCCCAAAGTGACAAACAGTAATGATGGCTAGTGAAATCCAATTTTGCATTTTACTTCAAAGTATTTTATTTCACAAGCTCCTGAAGCTTTTTGTATTGATCCCATTTAAGGTCATCTATCTGCCAGATTCTACTAGCCTTTTCCTCAGTGCTGACCGTGGCACGTTTGCCACCAAGGAAAATACGAAACCTGATAAATTGATAGAGACAGAGAACTTGTGAAGCAGTGTGTGCGTCTTCCTGCACCTTTACAGAGAAGAACATAAACCTGGGCTTACGTAGTCATACATTTTGTGTTCACAGAGACAGTTAACAAGTCCCTAATGTAGGCAGGAGGGGACACAGTAATGCTTCTCACATATATGTGTATAGATAACACAGTTTACACCCAGGGAAATATTAAAAAGGTATCCAAAAAACCCGACCCCACCTATCCGAGTTCAAGCAAGCACAAGTTAAAATCATCTCAGACAAGCACACCTGCAAAATCTGCCAGGATATAAAGGAAAGTATCTTTACATAAATTATTACTGTGGCCACAAGCGCTAGCGAAGGGCCATGCCTAATTGTTCTGACTTCCCAACAAGTCAGAATAAAATGCCTTTTGAACTGGATGGCAATCCATTGAATTGGAATTATACATCGGGGCTACGGATACCACGTTTGGGAGAGAGTCAAACCCTGTAAGATCACCTTCAGGAACTAGGCATGACCTTTGTTTTCGAGAGTAAAAGGTGCAGTGATTTGAGCTGCCTCTTTTGCTTTGTTCTCGTGTGTCCTGAGAGCTCCAAAGGGAAACTCCAAAGGCAACAGGACTTCTACCATGCTGATTTGCTGACATCCCACTGCTGATAGGAAATGAGCTCGTTGTAAAACAGCCACAGATGGGCCTCCAAGCCAACTCCGCACCGTGCACAAGCAACACCCCTGTGGCCATCTGACTGGGGCTGAGTGGCAAAGATCAATTCAAGTCTGTTTGTCCCCAAAACTAGGAGCTGATATCTGGGCTGCTTATTCGGATCTCATTGTGGTGCCTGTGTGATCATATCATTGCCAAATAGAGCTTTCTCCCTTTTAACCTTCTTGTTTGGAAAACAAGCAGCAAAATTTAGGCTCTAAAAAGGGGCTTATTTCAGCCTCCTCCCATGCCGGCTACTCAGATTTTCAGTACTGCCAAGCCAACTTTACAGTGGTTAGGCTGCCTCAGTTTCCTAACAAATACTCTTGAACCTGTGTGAACAAGAACCAAACAACCACAGTTCAGGTCAGCATTCTGATTTTCTGTTTGTCCAGACACCGTTTGCAACTGCCTAGTGCAAATCCCATTACCAGGAGCATTCACAAACTGGGAGCTTTCTCTAAAGCTGGCCATAGCTGAGATTATGCAGGGGCTTCATGGTTGGGGGTCTGCAAGAAGGAAGTTCATCATAAACTTGAAAGGTGAGTCTTGGTCTAATTGCTGTTGAGGCTGGAAAGCCCACGGAGAACAGATACTTGTAGGACCCTAAGAGAAGAGCCAAGAAAATAGAGCATGAGGTGTAGAAGGTGGAAGGAAGTGTTATGGTCTTTGTAAGCCCGTGATGGAAAGCTCACATGCAGAAGATAATCAGACAAGGGCAAGAAAGAAGTTTTAACCTCTGAACAAACATACATCAGTGCAAAGGAATAACGTGAGGTTATGTAGTTGCTTTTCATTGGGGAATTCTTGAGCTCTGGTGTTACTACTGTAACATCTCCTAAATACCTTGTTTTCAACTCAGCCTTTGTGGGATATGGCAAATGCAAATGAAATTACCTCAGAAATGAAAGAGTCTCTATTTGTGTAGTATTTGTAGCTGTTTAAAATACTTTTAATGTCTGTGTTGGATTCCAACTTGACATGGCAATTACTAAGAGTAGCATTTAAATGACTAAAGCATTTGCAAAAGAGACTGCATACATCTCCTCTTGCTTTATGCAAAACTACAGCACAATCTTCCTAAGGGTTGAAACACCAAAACTGGAATTTCTATCCTAAAACTGATTATTTCCTGCTAATTTGTAAGAAGATTTTCTAAAGAAAAGTCCTTCACCAAAGGTTCTGAAATAACAAAAAGCTCCATAGCTCTGCCAGATTCCTCTGTTTGCTTCAGCTTGCTGCACCAAACACACTCCCAGACAGGTTATGCAGCTCTAGGGGCTCCCATATTTAAATATTCTCTGCCTGTAGTTGATATTTCTCTGCTTTTAAAGTGTTGTAATGCTGCATTCTTTCAAGATCACTCAGAGCTGAATAACACACTCTATCACTTTAGCAGAAGAATAACCTAATTAAAAAGTAAAAGGTGCTTTTTCTCCATTTCATCCCAGATGAAATGAAATGAAATGGAGGATGAAAAGTTCACAACAGTAAGACAACACAGTGCAAAACATGAAAAAAATAGATTAAAAATTAAGAAGTAAAATTCACCCCTCTACATCATATTTCACACAGGAACCTAACCTATTGTCTTTCCAAAGACAGTGGTCTCGACTGTACCTCTCATGTACCACGGAAAGAACAGCAATCCCGAAATTATTCCAAATGTTTCGCGTGCCTATCGATTCCTTCAAGTTACAAGAGCTAAACAAAGACAGAGAATCACACTCTGACCCCTTTAAAAACATCAAAGTGCCACACTATCAGTCCTGTATCTTCTTTACAATCCAACCTTGGGCGATTACGTTACAGTGCAACTGATTATTCATAATCTGTCCTGAAACTACAAATTATTTATTGATTTTTCTCTAATATTATCAAGTTCTAAAGAATAATTACTGGTGTAATAGTTAGCCAAGTTGTTATGAGAATTGTAAGCCCTTTTGCTTAATGCATGGCATATGTCTGAGGCATTCAGCTAATTCACATATCTGTCTGCACTATTAATAGAGAAGGTTACATGCCAATTATCCAGGGTTCAATCAGCCTGTTAGGATACAATAGCTGCAGTGTTCACACACTTGATGTGCCACATTCCTCACAGACATTATAAGCAGCTGGTCCAGATAAGACCACTGGGGCTTTAATATTTAGGAATCACTCCTTCGTCCAACCTGGATTGTGATTTTTTTGATTGGTAACGTTAACTGAGGTCCTTTTGTTACTCTAATCTCTTGTCTTTTTTTAAAATTATTTTTGGATTCAGCAGCATCGAAGTCAACTGACATTTCCCTCCTGTTAGGAGGGAAAACAGACCCTTGTAAATGGCTGTAGCGAACCCGTAGACACAATAGATTCGGGAGTTCTCCAAATTCCCCCAAACTAACAGCATTCTTGTGTCGTGAGGAGGCATGTTAATACCTCCCGTATCATCAAATCTGCAGAAAGGAGCACGCTGAAAGGACTGCTCCGTGCTAAATGCTTAATCTCATTTAATTATTTTGCCTGCTTTACTCACAAGACAAAATAAATGAAAACCAAACCAAAACAAACCCGTTAATTTCAGCTGCTGTTTGCCCTGCATTTTTATTTCCTGACTATGTTTGGGGGAATCGTTACTTCGGAGGTATTCTGGTTTAGTTTAGCGCAAGGTGAGGAACAGCATGCAAACAACCAATTTAGAGTGCCATGTTAGTGAAGGCACTGTGAGCTCGATTGGGGATTTCACCACATGAAAACCAGACATTCATCTGTTCCCATGGAGATACTCCTTCTCCCAGTCAATCAGGAGCTGTTCAGGTCAAACAATAGGCAGTGGTTCCTTTTCTCATCTTACAAATAGATACCCCCTCCCTCCTCCTCCTTCTATTTACAGATATTCTCGATAACATTTAAACACCTATAAAACAAGAAATTATATTTTCAAATTGTTACGAAGAAATGCTTGATGAGAATTTTTCAAGCTTACAGAAAAATTAATAAGTGCCTAAATTAAATAAAAACGAGCCTGTCCTGGACTCAGGCACCCTAACCTTACGTGTACCCTCAACTTTTTTTGTTCACAATAGGTACAGTTTTCATTCAAAGAGAGAATTAAGGTTGTCTTCGTGTTGCTTGAGCATCCTTTGTTGCCAAATCACTCTAGAAGTGGCTAAAACAGTCTGAGATAATTGCTTGTAACTTTTAAATTGTAGGAACAGAGCTAAAAGACAGGCCCCGCAGAATAAAGCTGGGAAAACACCAAGTGTGATTTCTTACAGAGCCATTAGCTACCCCCTAAAGATAAAGAAGCACATAGAAAGCAGCTGTACAACACAGAATAGAAGATGGAAATTATGTTTTTAACATTTCCTGCTCCAATACTTAGGGCAGGCTAAGGGACACCATTCAGAGCACATGGGTGGGTTGTTTTCTCCCTCAGTCAACTTACAATTGTCTTTTTTCCTTACTGTTGCCCATTCATTCCCACAAAACTGTGCATTTAAAGATATCAGGATGTCATTCTATGTGGATTTGTAAGATACTTCAAAGTATGTTGTTACTACAGGTGCACTTTTCCTATTCTTAAAAGAATTCTTGCCTTATACATGAGCAGGTACTGTTACATTTTCCTCTCAGAATGCCTCTGCATTGTGCGATGGTCCTGACACACGAGCATGCAGTTGCTCCACCTGAGGACAGGTGCTCTGGAAACCAAACTCTTTGGCCCCCTTCTTCCCCTTATTGACAACTTCAGAACCTGCAGACTGTTTTTGGCAGAGCTGCCGAGATTTCTTAATTAATTTCTTGATTAATTCATCACGGTGATGATTAATCCCTTGTTTTTCATGCAAATGGATGACTTGGCAGAGGGGAGCAAGCACCCAAACCAAGGGAAAGGCAAGTAAAATTCCACAGTTATTTAACCGTCGGGTAACTAATCAGCACGTACCTGCCAACAACCTGATCTGGGTGCCTCTGCCCAGCTAGCATGCAAAAGAGACCACGTAAAGAGATAAAAAATAGGGATAAAAAAATATGTAAAGAGAAGTGTTGCAGCTGGATGGGGAGAAGATTGGTGTTTATCACACAGACAGGGAATCAAAACAGTGTCTGTTGCTGTATCGGCAGGACAGAGGGACACAACCGTACCTAACACAAATGCATACAGAACTGAACTTCATTCATTCTTCCAGGAAAACAAATTCCTTAAAGGAGGGTTTGCTCTGGAGCTTGTGCCTGAAAAGCAGCATCACAGCCTTGCATGTACATGTGTCAAAGCAAAGTGTCAGATACCAACACGATGATGTCTGGTGTGGTGGCCGTGCCCGGGCAATGGCTGTGCTAGCAATTAATCACTTAACAAACATTAATGTGTGAAGGGAACTTCCCAGATTGAAAGGGGAAAAGGAAACAGCAAAGCTACTAAACCAGTCTCCTCCTTAAATACCATCTCTGCTGGGAGGCACCAGCATCTGTTCAACCAGACCACAGAAACACAGATCCTGATACTCTCTCCCTGTGACATTGCGCTTCCCCTTGTTTTATTCACTAATTATCTCCTGCACTTGGAGGCTGAACTCCTTAGGATGGCTGCCGACACAATGCCTGCTTTTATGAGGGATCCGTAGTGGGCCTCTTGGTGTTACTGTATTACAAATACTAAACAAAGGTAACCAGCTCCTGCCAAGGGTGTGCTGAGGCACAGCCTGCCCCTTACAAAAGTGTGGCAGTGGCTAGAGTTTCAAAGTGGCACTAACCGAACTGGGAACAAACCATAAAGCATCATTTCTCCAACATGATCCTTTAAGAAAAAAATCTAGGAAGGAAGCCCGGCAGTGTAAGGAGAAGATTTTTGTTCGGATGAAACCTCAAGGAGAAGTTTGAAGAATTCGCGTTCAGCTCAGTGAATAAGAATAGAACAGGAAACTGCAAATGACACCAGAGGTTTGGATCGTGCGATTAAGTAACTGCCCTCCTTTTTAATGAAGTCACTCAAGTACAACTAAACAGGAAAGCAAAGCAGTAAAGTCAATAGAGTTAAACTCTTCTTAGCTTTAAACAAGCCCGGCCAGTTATACGGCTTCTCCGAAAATTGCATTTCCATCCCCGCACGGGCAGATTTCATTTCTCTGAGCGATTGGGCCAGAACAAAGAGCAGGGAGCTCTGAAACTGCTCCCGACCTCCTCTGTAAATAACCCTGGGGGTGTAAATTATAAAGTCAGAGATAGTTAATAAACAAACAAAACTAAATTTCACACCGCCAATGTGAGTTGGTATTAACTGCCCTTTGTGACACCGAGAGCAGCGACCAGCGGCTCTGCCGGGGATTTCTCACCTATTGAAAGGGACATTTGCAAGTGACTGACCCAGAGCAACAGCCAGAGCTGCTCAAAAGGGGCTGATGGGCTGGCACCTGTCCCTAAAACGCTTTTATCTATTCAGTAAGGCTTGACTGAATTAACCATTTTACAGAAGAGATTGGTTTTCGCGTACTGTAGTTAACCCATTCAAGGAACAACATTATCGCTTATCGCTATTTTTAAAGCTTCCTCTCTACTTGGAAGAAAGGTGCTGTGTAAAACCAAACTCCGAGGGGATCTGTGCTACATCCTACTCCGGATAAATATGTTTGTGGATATAAAAAATAATTGTGAATATACAAAATGATGTTTTATGACAAGGCCAACAGTCAAATAACATCCTCTAGATGAAAAACACAGCAAATACAGTTACCTTTCACTTCTTCGATGGAGTATTTAAAATACAGACAGCAGAAACTGTTTAACTTGCTATGGCAAAGCAGGAAGAGCTGACAACCATAAAGAGGAAGTTGCACGTTGTACTAAAAATGAGCTGGAGCCGTCTACAGTATCAACAGACAAAGGGAAAGGGCAAACAAAACAGTACCTGGGGAAAAAACCCAACGAACAACATTTCTCAAGCCAAGGAAGAACTTTTGAAGAGCTAGACTCTCAATTTGTGGCCAAACCTATGAGAGGGCAAAGCAAATCAGTTACGGGCTGAATGATTCTAGAGGCAAACTGAAACCTTGTTAGGGACGTTATGCTTAGAAAAGAGGGTGGAGGGAAACAGGGCAATAAGAGTTAGTAGCCAGCAACCTCCCAGAAAAACCCACATGATGTCTGAGAGGGAAGTCAGAGAAGAAACCCTGCTCCCCCTTGAGCAAATAGGCACAGGACAAATTCTTCCAGCAAGATTAAGATCTCAGCCTAGGTGATAAATTTATTTCTTTAGGGATTGAAGAGTTACTGTCTGTAACATAGGGAAAATACCCCAAAATGACTAGTTTATTACAGGATGATCTGGTGCAATTCTTAACATCCAACAAGAAAACATCTATTTGATGGAAGAAGGCATCAGAAGGACCACGCTGGGGGTTTTGCCAGGTGCAGTATCTTACATTACCAACCCTGTCCTGATTTAAGTTACAACTGTGTGGAAAATGCAGGCTCCCAGGCTGTCCTGTGCTCATGGCATGCAGACCCCAAGAGAAATGAGCCACAATGAAGTCAGCAGCCAGGAGAAAACATCCATAATTTTAAAGTAATATTAGCATTTTTATTTTTCCCCAGCACAGCAGAACAGTAGTGGGACTGTGGGGTGCACAAGTTTAGACTGGTGAAGGGGGGGGCTAAACTGCAGAGGTGCAAACCACACACCACCGGTGGTTTGTATGAATTAATTCTTGTAAGCAAAAGCTCTGATTTTTACTATTTTGTTATCTGGGAAATTCTGGGGAAATCCTGACTATTTTGGCATCAGTAGCAAAACTCATTAATCTAAAGAGTCAATATTTATACCAAAACCAGATCCCCAGTACTCAGTTCCATATTCAAGACTCTATTTCCCAGATGATGAAAATTAGGCTGAGTTCAGATATCTTTATCCCTGTGTGGTATTTACTCAATCCAAAGGCCTCAAATTCCTCACAAATGCTTATGATAATTATTAATCAAGCATTGGTACTGTTCAGGCTGTAATGGAGAGTTCAGATCTGCAGTCTGCCTCACATGTCAAGAAACAGTGAGTTTTTTAAAACTTCCTCTGCCAAAAACGGGATCAAAGTAAAATACAGTAAATAACACACAGGTCCCACAAGCTATGGGATGCAGAATCAGCCTAGAAAATTTCTACAGAGAAGAAATTACAGAGAAGAAGTGGTAGTATCTTATATGACTTGTGCTGGGTAGTACTCAGGAATCCCACTGATGAATCAGGGCCTCATGAGGATCCTAGCACAGACTGAAGAGGTCCTGTCCCAGAGGCACCACAGTGTAGAGATTACAGAGCTCCAAATGTGAAACTACTTACTGAGGTGTGTTTCCTTTAGGAGCCAGTTAAGAAATGATGTGTTTTTCCAGTGACACTGCACCCTGCAGACCACAGCTTCTGCAGCACGGGCTTTTCACTGACCAAGCTGTGATGCTGAGGAGTCTTGAGTAACGTAAATATATGCTGAAATTAATAAATGGGGCTGACACATACCTTATTCACACCCTGATGCCTTGTTTGTGCAATCTTTGGGAACAATTTGAACAATAATATTAAGTGTAGAGGCACAGGGAAGAGGTATGGACTGCAGACCACAGGCAAACAACAGACCTGATGACTGCTCTTGGTTTAGAAGAGCAAGTAAGTAAAATGGCCTTGCAGACCCAAGGTTATACTGTCTACATATTTACCAAAGCACAACTGCTCTGTGGAACAAGCAAATCCTGCTGTATGCAGGAAATAAATAAAGTCGTCTGAAAGGATGTTGTCAGAAGGAAATAAAATCACTCAGTTTCTTCCCTGTCCTTTACTGCTGCTGCTGTTAATTTTCCTGAATACACACAACTGAGGTGTTCAACACGGACCTGAGCAGAGAGCTCTGATGCTCTCACTGATTTATTATGAGGGAAGAAGATAGTAAGTCTATTAGATCATTAATTAGTCAGTTTAATTGTAAAGCAAGCCATTCACAGTAAGAACATGTCCACCCAAATTATAATAGTAATAATAAATGATATCCACCAATTCTTCAAACTCATATAATAGCCCAAAGAAACTGAGGATATTACACAGTAATAAAACCCCAACACTGAAAAAGCTTCTCATTTCCTCCCAGACCTTGGACCTCTCTTTGGAAATGTGAAAAACACATTTCTGAAATGAAAGTCTTTTGTTACTACAGCACGATTACATGATTCTGGCAGTACCACAGGCACGAGGTGGCTTTCATCATAGGCATGACAGTAATTCTTGTAACATACTTTTTCTTGAAATTAAGGTACCTCGGGCATGTCATTGGTTGGAGTGTCGTATCTGAAACCCAGTTGTTTCATCACGGGACTCTTTGTTCTAATTCTTTGTTGCCTCATAGTCATTGGTTTTGTATTAAAAAAATATTAATTAAAAAAAAAAATCAGCCTTCTGCATAATTTCTCCCAAGCTGACTCTTCACCCCATGAGTGATAATTTGGAAGGTTAATGTCTATTCAGCTGATTTGCAGGGGTTTTTTTTGTGTTTTCTAATTTGCACAACTGAAACTCAGTCAATAAGCTGGTGCACCAGCCCTGACTCAGCTCACAACTATGTCTGTGTACCTTGGGTGTGACTCCACACAAGTAGATCTGGTATCAAATTAAACCAAATGTGAGTGTGAAGGGTAGGATGCAGCACAGCCAGGATAACACAGCAGCCATCAGGCACATTTTGGAGGGTCCCTTCCCTGACCTGCTGGTGGGGTGCGATGCCCCTCAGCCTGGCAGTAGCATTTCCCACCTCCCCAGATCCAGAGCATGGTGACCAGCCAAGCCTTCAATCCCAGAGGTAACACGACATGTGCACATGCAGAAGAGGATCCAGCAGACAGCAACAAAGCCTGTGGAGTTCAAAAAACCCCCAAAACCATGCAAAAGGTCAGGGACAGAGAAAAAAGAAATCTGCCAAGTCCTGCCTGCAGGGTGGCAGCACCCTCAGTTTTTGGTTTCATCTTTAGGTGGTTGTAAAAATCAAGCCCCCTCCCTCTGCTTTTGTGGCAAGGCAGCATTTGCTGCACATTCTGCTGGGATGTGAAGAATCTTCCTCATTCACAGACCCGCAGCGGGACACCCGGGAGAAGCGGGATCCAATTAAGGTGGGGCCCAGCCTTACCGAGAACATCAGATTCATGGGCGAGGCAATGACACTATCGAGCTCTTGCAAAATAATTAAGGAAACTGTTCTTCATATGAGAGGCCACTCCTGGCTGTCAGAAAAGGGGGGAAAAAAGGGTTCATGCAACAGCACAAGACAGCGCAGCCTCAGCACGCCAGTGTGTGACTGGCGTTATTTTAACTCCGACCTGCTTTTGAAAGGCAGGAAAGTTAAACAGGATGACAACTTTTCCACTAAACTGTTGCTTAAATCATTCCTGTTTTCTGCTCTCTGGTTGCACAGGACCAAGAAAATTTGGCACCAGAAATAACTCTCAAGAACACAGCTTTCCACTTATAGAAAGGTTATACATGTTCCCCACAGAGAGCCGAACCTAAAGCCGAGAGCATGCTCTGTATTGTCTTTAGACTGTCATCAGCGCCTGCACTGGGAACTGAACTGGGAAGATTATGCTTTTCCCTTCATTTTTCCTTTTAGTTAATTTTTTTTTAACTGCTTTTATTTCATAAACTCCAGTGAGCCATGTCCTTAAGCGCACATGTGATTAATGTGTTTAAGGAAATAGGAAGGGCTTCACATATGTCTCTGGAAGGGCAGAGCTGATAAGACTGATTACAGTTTTCCCACAGAACTGGCACGAAAATGGATTCAAAACCTCTTTTGAACTGAACCCAGCTATAATACAATCTTTGTCTACACCAAAACCTTCTGGCTTCACAACCAGCAAACTGGATTTTTACGACATACATTTCACCCCCAAATGTTAAGTGAACCCTTAGACCATTTTTATTAGCTCTTCTGAAAACAAATCATAAAACCTTATTTATATGGTCCTGACATCCTTGGTACACACCGAGTGGTGACTGTAAACCACTCCAGTTATATTAACATAACTTCACTGATGACTCTTCATTTTGGGAAGCAGGCAGGCAGCTAAGCCCAGTTGTGCAACACTAATTCAGCAAGCTGTGAAAATTGCCCGTGTAGGCAAGCCCACATGACTTTTAGTCCTGGCATATAATCCCATGGTCTTGGCAAAGAGCATTTCTGGGGAAAAGGATTTCTTTGTCTTTGTGAAGGTTTTTATTTTTTTCCCCACTTCTCATTTTGAAATGTCTACAGGAAAAATGTCTCATCAATGACTGCATGGATTAATTAATATTAATCATTTTATTATTAAAAACATTATTAATCGGGACGCTACAGCCAGCCTTGGCACTTTTTCTCCAATGCAAATTACCAGTACATCACACAGGTTTGTGCTGGCACAGCACGGTGTGTGTCACACAGTCACAGAACATTAGGGATGGGAAGGGACCTTGAAAGATCATCCTGAGCAATTCCCCCACCACAGAAGGATCATCTAGATCAAGTCACATGGGAACATGTCCAGGTGTGCGTTCAGTGGGAGAACACAATGAAATGAGGGGACAACAGGGTACCCTAAAAGAATAATATGATGATCCATCTATTTAGGCAAAAACCTGCCTGTCTCCCCCTACTTGTCCTGCCAAAGCAACTTGAAGCACATGGTAGGGTTGCCTGGTGCAACGTCCAAGTTCAGCAAGACCGCCTCAAATTTTAGGGGGTCTTCAAAAGCGGGCACAAGTTCAGCTGCATGTGCAGCTATTCCCTAGCCCTAACACACCAAACTGTCCTCACGTAAGTAAAGAGCAGGATGAAAGCTTTTGGAGAGTGACCACAGTGCCAATATGTGGCCAGAAGAGAGTCAGTAACAGCCTCAGGCATGAAGTGAGGAGCCTGGTCCACCAGCGCAGCCACAGCCAGAGCAGTCACCACCTGAGATTCTTTCCTTTTCTCTCAGCCCTCTCACTCCCCTACCAACACACACAAAAAAAGTCTGTATTGCAACTGGAGGTTGTTAGGCAGCTTAGCTAAATTTACATCGGTACTGTACTGCTTCCTAAAGGGAGCAGCGTTTCCATCGGAGGGCTGTTGGTTTACATCTATCACTCTCTTTTCCAGGCTGTACAATGGTAAACACCTGTTCACTTAGCAGCTGATGGAAGACATAATGGCTGGGTAACTGTAAATAGTCAGCAGCTGTAAACCTTGATGCAAATCATACCTAAGTGATTGAAAGAGCTGACAGAGTCTATTATGCATCCTGCAAGCAATGCTGCTCCACTCTTGCGGCATTTCATTTTTCCTGAGCAGTGACAAGCCTGGTTTTGCTCACGTGAGGGGCTGGAAGTACATTCTTCATTAGATCTGAGCATCTGTAACACCTTGCTCCTGTGGTTAAAGTTTTAAAGTGATCTTTTGATAAGAATGATTGTGCTCTGGCTCCTATCCCAGCTCTGCTGAGGGCAGAGGCTGAAAGATATATTTGAAGTTCCAGTGCTAGAAAACTAGTTGCTGGTGGAGGAGGAGGGTGAATCCGTCTGCTGACAGCGACACCGCTTTCAAAAATATCCACAATGGTTTCGTTTAGCAAAACAATTTTCAAAATGGATCAATGAAGGCAAACTACTTCCCCCACGAGCTTTTTGGCTCAGCGCTCGCTGTGCTGAAACAGGGAACAGGTTTAACTGAAACACACCCCTGTGTGCACACGTGTGTGCGTCGTCCTCCCCCCACCGTGATTTTCATAGCCACTAGGAAGTAGCATGGTTTAACAGATAAATCACTGGAGGAGAGCTCAGGAAGCTGTAGCTGTATCAGTGCTATTAACTGAAGTCATGCCCCACTCCTCAGGAAACGTTCCTTGGGGTGCTTGTGATGTGGGGTACAAGGAAGCACGGATGTGCGTGCTGGGTTCTCCTAGCTGACTGACATTCATCTGAGCTACCAGCCTTGGATCCTGAAGCCAGTACTTACTGGCAGGTTTTTCAGTACAGAGTAATGTTTTACTGCTGAGGTTCAAGTGTGTTTTCCAAGCAGTTTCTCAGTTGCAGCCATGGTGTTTGTCCTTCCACACTCAGACCAGAGGAGTTCACCTCTACCAACCTCCTCAGCGATGACAGGGAACTGATGTGGCATCACCAGGACACGCTGGGGAGTTCACACCTCACACCTCGAGAGAACAGTGACAAGTGGCAATCTGCTGCCATTGCTGCTACCAGGGAAGCCATCCAGGCAGGGTCTGATCAGCCACTGGGAATGGTGGCACCACCTCTCCCCATCCTTCCACACCCGTGCTCACACAGATGCCAGACCAGAGAGCTAATCTGGCTGATGATGAACAGACATGAAGAGGAATCATGCCAGATGAAAAGTACTGCAAATCACAGCCCGAAGGTTTATGCTTACATTAAAAATGCCACCCCAAAATGTCATATCCTGACCTGGCACTGCTGGTTCCTTCTGAGGACATGCCCGGTGTCCTGTAAGTTCTTTAAAGGAAACAACCAAATCCACCAAAATTCACAGGTATCAGTGGAACACGTTTCTGCATCATCAACTGCCCAGATAAAATATTTATGAACAGGGATGTCATTATTGCATTATCTGTTTTCATAAAGTCTAATTTTAAGAAAGAAACCCATAAATTGGGAAATTAATCTTTTAAGCATGCTTCTTTAGCAATGACTGTTAAAATCGGGACAATTTTGCCATTTAAGCAACGATACAGCATTACCTGTGACAAGAAGAGTGCCTGTAAAGCACAATCACTAGCAAAACGTTGCTTGTAAACATTCTTACACTAAATACTATTTAAGAACCAGTTAATGAATCCAAAGTCATAAAATAATGTCGCATGTTATAAACGACTGTGTTGTCTAACATCCTGAAGCTGCAGGTCTTCTTTCTGTCTCCTTCTTCCTCCTACTCCAGTAGTGTCAAATTGCACTGAAGTCAATTAAGAACTGCTCATTTATTATACACACCTTGTTAAAGCAAAAGGATAATTGAATGCTAAGACTCTCCTTCCTTCGTGGCCATGATTTAAAGTAACATGATAGGTAATAAGGATTTTTGAGATTAGATGGCTTATAAATAGATGCACAGGGGTTTTTTTAAAGGGCCCCATTGTAATAAGGGCCATTTCTTTGATTTTAACTATTGAAGTGTGCATTAACCTGTGAGGCTGATGTTGCAGGGACAGGGGATTAAGCTCTTTTTTTTTTGAATTTCGGTAAGTAAAAGTTTTTATTGGAGGAGGAGAACAAGGAGGGTGGCAAAGGCAAAAAGACAGCTGGGGAATGAATGATGAGCAGAGCCCTTTGTGCCACCATTTGGTTTTAACACTGAGATCGCTGTGAAATGGTGGCTCTTGCGCACAGAAACATCCCAGCTGTGATCACTTCTGGTTAAGCAGGGTGGTGTCAAAGACGAGAGAAAAAGAATCTCTAGAATATCTCTCTGACAACTCTGGCTTTTGATGATCATGCACGCAGAATGAACTACGAAATCCTATCTCACATACCTGCCTGCTTCTGTCCACCCTCCTCTGGCAACGTTACCCAAAGGAACCGGGGGTGACTGTTAAAGCATGCGCTGTGATGGAACACCCAAACCTGGATTCCATCTACCTGCTCAAAGTTATCAAATAATAAACACTTATGGGATTCTGGACCAGCCAGACTCAGGGAAACAAGTTCAATTTGGCCTGAAAGCAAATGAAAAGTCCTGGTAGCCTTATCCACTATGATGGAGAGAGCTGTGTGTGGCCAGTTTGTCTCTGGGTTTGCATGATGAAATCTCCCTTTTATGAATCTCTCCTATTTCATAAGTATCACTGCCAGAAAAGGAGGAGGACTTTAGACAAAAAAGATACAGGCACTTCTTCCCCTCTGCTCTCCCCCCAGAGCCTGTTTTCAGACCACTTTACTGTACAAGCAAAAAGCCCAATGGCCACTGAGGAATGTACCCACCGATCAGATAAAGCAAGGTTCACGCTACTGAAATTTGCACCCATAAATTACAGTTCAGACGCAAGAAAGCCTTGCCCACGCCACGCTGGAAAACATCTCCTTAAATGTTCCTTTCCTTGTAAGCAGAAGTCGTCTAGTTCATTCAAGGTGACTCACCAAAATACATATTTAAGGCCAAACGTCATTCCACTACTATTTATTAGCTGAGCACAACCTCCCCAAGCAGAACGGGAAAGCCACAATCTCAGGCTGGAGGAGTTTGCAGTCCCGACAGATTTACTCTGCTGCTTCCGAGAGAGAAATTTACTCCAGAGGCTTTCAAATATGAAATTCTCAGGTGTAATAAAGGAAACCAAACAAACTCTTGGAGATCAGTTACCGGTCCCACATACCAGCTGTCTGGTGAAGTTAAATGCGTGGGGTGTTTTCTGAACCAATGCGAAGCAATTAGGCTCGATTGTGGTTTAATGATTCTCCAAATGCCTTTTTTTTTTGTTCGGTTCCTTTGTCCTGAGGGTTCTTCCTATCACATCGGACCCAACCGAGGGCGGATGATAAAGTGCACACGTTTGATTGGGAGGTTTGAATAAGAATTCATTCCTAACAGCTTTTTCCCCTCAAGGAAATAATGCTCTGAAATAAATAAATAAGTAAGCGAACAAGCAAACGATTCAGAAACTGCCTCTGTCCTATTTCCTTGAAGAAAGCAAAGCTGCCTCCTTTTTTTTTCTTGTTCTTTCTTTGTTTTGTTTTGTTTCTTATTTTATTTTTATGTTGCTGCCTCTCCCCCCAGACAGCCCCTCCTGGGCAGGGGTGGGCAGCTGAGTGCATTAAAGGTTTCAGATGCTGATGTTTAAATGGTTTCAGCGAATATGTTAATTACAGTGGACAAGCCTTTCGCACTCTGCTGAAACAGCAGCCTGAACATTGTGTATTTAGCAGATCCTATAAGGTGATGACAGCTCACAAGGAGTTGATAAACGCCATTCCTCAGGAAGATAAATGTAAACCAAACCTCAAACCCCTGGCAATTTATTCACGAACTCAATTATTTTACAATAACCTCTTAAATTTAAGGGATTGTGAATTTTAAAAAGCAGCAAGAGAACTCCAGCTTGGCTTTTATTTAGAAGCATTGATGGAAATGGGATATAAAACACAAAAGTCAAAACAAAAGGAGGTTAGTAGGAAGACATTAATATTCTAGACTTGTATGGGTCCCAGCTCCCTGCTGCGGTGACTTCACATGCTCATGGTAGTAACTGACTCCAACTAAGTCCAGAACTGCAGAGCAAATCCCTGTCTTTTTCAAAGTCAAGATCTGTAAAAGATTTGAAGGAGAGGATGGATTTCAGAGCTTATCTAGCCAGAGGGCTACAGCATCACTACCCTGAGCACACTCTCAGCTCTTTTGGGACCCCCAGTCCAGAAACCCCACAGCTGGTTGTAAGATTGGGGCAGCCACGTTGCTTACAGGTGTCAAACCCTGACAGACAGAGGAGCCAACAGAGGAGCAACCCAGCGTTTTTAAAGCCCAAAAGTTCACCTAATGATCCTCTGCTACTGCAAAAGCAGCAGTTGCCTAAGACTGTGTAATGTCCTCTCATTTTCCAGGTGTGCAATCACTGGGGAGCTGGACTGGATCTCTATTGCATGGATTGCAGTGTCTCCATGCAGATCTCTTAGGAACTTCTGATGGGGTTGGGACAGTACCTGGAGAATTTAATTCTGTGAATTATTTTGTCAGCTTGATACAGAGCCATAATTCTGCTTAAATATAACTCAGGAATATGATGCACTTCTTACACATAGATTCCTACATAATGTTATTGCTTATTTATTGTTTAGAAAAAGAGACAACTTTTTCACTAGCAGACTAAAATATGCCTCAGTGGTTTTAACTTTCTGGGGATACTTAGACTTTGGTCATGGGGACTGCTAGGTGCAATTCTCTGCTCACTTTAGCACATGACATACGTGGGAGCCGTGCAGTGGAAGTTGCTGACATGCACACCACAGGAAAAAAAATGAAGAAGAAAAGAAAAAGGACGGTGGGTCACCCCTGCTGCTTTCTTTTTGAACATAACTGCATGTAAACACAGCGAGACAAAAGCCCAGCACAGGCGTTGGAAGATGTTTGGTCCATTGGGCTGTGTAATGCTATTGGCACATACAGCTCTGCCTTTTTCGCCACCCCCTTCTTTCCTTTCTTCTCCAGTGTTCGTGCACTAAAGCTCTCATAGGTTTTTGCATACCTGAATCACATAAGCTAAATATTTGCTGTGCACATACAATGTGGGTCAGTGCAGGATCAAAAAGTTAAGGGCCTCAATTCAGAGCTCTGCTTTGTGAATCCTGAAGTTCAGTGAAGTGATATTTTTTTGGCACTGGTTCTAAAAGAGTGATGCCTCCCCTAACAAAAAAAGCCAAACCCAAGCCATAAAGAAAATGGGCTGCTTCTCGAGCATGCTGTTCTCTGTTGTAAGGACAACTGAATTTGGGGATAAGCAAGGAAAAACTTTGGTGCTGGGATGTGAGAACCTGAAACTGAATAAATAAGACATGTAATAACAGACCCGAGATATACATAAGCAAGCCTCGAGTGTCATGACAACCTGGTGTTCTGCTGTAGCTTTGATGAAAACAAGGAGATTGCATGACAGATAAATCCACCCCACTGGAAGGATACAACCTACTTTGTAAACATTGGGATGGTCTACACAGAATCACAGAACATTAGGGATTGGAAGGAACCTCAAAAGATCATCAGTTCCAATCCCCCTGCCACAGCAAGACCACCTAGGTCGACACAGGAACATATCCAGGCAGGTTTTAAACGTCTCCAGAGAAGGAGACTCCACAAACCCCCTGGGTAGCCCCTTCCAGCGCTCTGTCGCCCTCACTTGAAGAAGTGCCTCCTCATACTGTTGTGGAACCTCCTGTGTTCCAGTTATACCCATTGCCCCTTGTCCTATCACTAGCTGACATTGAGCAGAGCCCGGCTCCATCCTCCTGACACCCACCCTTCACATATTTATAAACATTAATGAGGTCACCCCTCAGTCTCATTTTTTTTCCAAGCTAAAGAGACCCAGCTCACTCAGCCCTTCCTCCATCAGGTCAGTCTCCAACCTATCCTGGTCCCTGAGATTGTTCTTGCCCAGATGCCAGACTCTACACTGTCTTTGTTATAGTTTGTTCAATTTCTTCCCTCCCAACTCTCCAGCCTATCCAGGTCTTGTTGAATGGCAGCAATGACTTCCTAAAATTTGTTCAAACCCTTCTCTTTCTCCCAATCCCATAACAGAATCTCAGAAAGTTATGGGTTGGAAGGAACCTTGTAAGATCATTTAGTCCAACCCCCAAAATCTGAGTCTGTGAGTCTTTATTCTTGGTGATAAAGGATGTTCCACTCAGACCGACCCAGGAAAGAGTATTAGAGTGGGTTGAGAGGTGAAGCACAGGAAAAGAGGTGTTAGTATAGTTACCTACAAGCCAGAACTACAGATGCAGTAATCCCTGTTCTTATTCTGAAAAGAAAGCCTAATACATAAAAATGTGTTAAGTACAGACCCAATGTATTCAAAAAGCCTTAACTCACCATCACAATAGGATTATGACAAAAACCCTAAAACTCATTCTAGTTTCACATATTCTTCAAGGATCTGGAGCAGTTGTCCTAAGCAGAGGTGAGCTTCCTCAATTCCATTGAAAACCAGCACATCCACAGCTTCCATCAAGAGAGGACATGACCCTCAGCATCTCTGTAATGGAGATGGGAAGGGGTTAACTTTGAGGAAGAAAGCATGACCCCTGTTAATATGGAAACTTCGTGCTGCTTTTGGATCTGCCTCTGATCCTCCTGTTCTCAGTTGCCAGGGTCCTGTTCACCTCTCTTTTCGGCCTGACTTCAATTTAACACCTTCCATTTCAGATGAGAGCCGTGTTGAACAGAAGCCAACAACATCTGGATCGCATGATACTGACATCCATGTAGGAAGGCAGGAGGCTTTAACAAAAATCCCCAGCATGGCTTCACACCTGAAAATGATTGTCCTCCATTTACTAGTCTCTCTCGCTCTGATGCCTTTTGTTCTCAGGCAACCAAAAATCTGCAAATGAAAAGGGTCTCCTAGGGGAAAACGATGTAGTACAGTTCCCAGAAGGGCTCTGCTCATGGAGGACGGGCCGAGGCAGAGTATTACCAGACTGCAGAGAGCTGTGAGATAAGCAGGTGATTTGGGCAGGAGGCTCAGCTCATAACCTGTTGTGAGGAAAAAGAAAACACATCCCTGCCCATCGTAACAGTCAGCCGGCACTTTTGCAATGCATCGTTGCACAGAGAGAGAGATGGGTGACCTTGAAGAGAGAAGACAGAGAAATTTGATGAGATTTAACAGCACAAAGTGCAGCAGCATGAACTTGGGGGCTGATAGCAGGAATTTGTGCTATCAGCTGGAGTTCATCAGTTGGAAATAATACAGCAGGAGAAAGACTTGGGTACACTAATTACACACTGTATGATGATGAGTTAGTAAAACCGCAGTCAGAAAAAACATGCTGGGGTGAGGTATTCCTGTAGAAATGCAGAATTATTTGCTCTCTCATGCAAAGAAGCTATGAAATTGAGTTTGGACTGTTGTACGCTGGTGGGACTGGCATTAAAGGTTCCCCAGAACTGGCACACAAACAATCTTCTAAGCCAAGAGCTGGGAATGAGCGTGAATGAAAAGGGTCTGGCTTCTTTTAGTCTGCAGAGCAGGGACTGAGGAGGGATGTGACTGCAGTCTATAAATACATCAGTAGTAAAGAACAACTGCTAGCAAAGGACAGTGCTGGCATGAGGACAAATGTGTATAGACTGTGGTGAGTAAGTGTATGCTTGTAGTCAGACGATTATTACCAACCATTAGAGAATCCTGCAAACCCTTTCAGTAGGAGTAGGGAGGTCTTCAAACTCAACTGCATTCTAGAACATTTTTGTTTTTTGCCCTTTTTTACCCATTTCCTAAAGTGATTACATGACCTAAACATATAATTAGGCCTAGGACAGCAGGTCCTAGACCAGATGGTCCAGGAAGTACTTTTCCAGGGATAAATCGAGTAACTCAGTGAATGGGGGACTGAAACCACACCTGTCTGGAGATAACAAACCTGAGGCTGTCACCTTTGTCGAGCTATAGACTGTGAGCAAAGAGGTGTAAATCAAGCTGCATCCACATGTTTCATTGGGCAGCCAAGGCCGAGTCACCTAGGTTAGAGAGACCTTCAAGATCATCAAATTCAGGACAACTTACAAGTTGATCTGGTAAAGGAAGTACAGAAAACACTGTTTCTTTCCTCTAGCAAATCCCTTCCATTTTCCAGCTGTATTCCCCCTATGCTACATGGATTAGAATAGTCTAAACTTCTGGGGGCTGTCCTGGTATCAAGACCCAGACTGCTGAGGTTCCAGAGGAAGTTGGGACAAGAGAGGAGCCTGCCCTGGTTGATGAGGACTGGGTTAGGGGCAAGTTGAGCAAACTGGATGGACACAAATCCATGGGCCAAGATGGGATGCACCCATGTGTGCTAAAGGAGACAGCGGAAGTCATTGCTAGGCCACTCCCCATCATCTTTCCTAAGTAATGGGGATCAGGAAAGGTGCCTATGGACTGGAGGGTAGCAAATGTCACTCCAGTCTTCAAAAGGGTAAGAAGGAGCACCTAAGTAACTATAGACCAGTCAGCCTCAACTCCATCCCAGGAAAGGTGATGGAACAATTTGTCCTAAAGGCTGTCTCGAGGCGTATTAAGGACAAGAGGGTTATTAGAGACAGTCAGCCTGGCTTGACCAAAGGGATGTCATGCTTGACCAACCTAATAGCCTTTTATGAGATGATGGCAGAGCAGTGGATATGGTCTATATTGACTTCAGTAAAGCATTTGACACAATCTCCCGCAGCATCCTCATGCCAAACTGAGGCAGTGTGGTCTGCAACGGTTGAGTAGTGAGGTGGATGGTGAACTGGCTGCAGGATAGAAGCCAGAGAGTAGTGGTCAGTGAGACAGAGTCTAATTGAAGGCCTGGATCTTGTGGAGTCTCACAACTGTCAGTACTGGGACCACTCCTATTCAATCTATCCATTGATGACTTGGGTGAGGGATTAGAGTGCACTGTCAGCTGATGATACAAAGCTGGGAGGAATGGCCGACAGTCCAGCAGCTATGCTGTCATTCAGTGGGACCTGAACATGCTGGAGAGCTGGGCAGGGAGAAATTTAATGATTTATAAGAAGGGCAAGTGTAGAGTCTTGCATCTCGTCAAGATCAACCCCAGGTACCAGTATAGGTTGGGCCTGACCTGTTGGAGAGCAGTGTAGGAGAAAGGGACCTTGGGGTCCTAGTGAACAGCAGGATGACTATGAACCAGCAAAGTGACCTTGTGGCCAAAAAGGTGGACAGCATCCTGGGGTGGATGACGGGGGGTGGTTAGCAGATCCAAAGATGTTCTTCTTTCCCTCTATTCTGCCCTGCTGAGACCACATCTGGAGTACTGTGTCCAGTTCTAGGCCCATCAGTTCAAGAAGGACACAGAACTGCTGGAGAGGGTCCAGCGCAGAGCAATGAAGATGATGAAAGGAGTAGAACATCTCTCTTATGAGGAAAGGCTGAGGGAGCTGGGTGTCTTTAGCTTGGAGAAGAGAAAGACTGAGGGGTGACCCTGTCAAAGAGGAGCATTCCTGTTTTCTTCCATAACCCATGCTATCTGCTGAGATAGCAGGAAGGACAGAATCATAGAATCATAGAATCATCATGACCAGAAACAACCTCCAGGATCATCAAGTTCAGCCCTCACCCCAACAGCTCCTTAACCCCTACACCATGGCCTCAAGTGCTCTAGCTACTCTGTTTCTAAACCCCTCCAGGGACATAAAACGCATGAGGCCCATACAGAACAGTTAGTATGGATGTGCCAAGGCAACCTGCATAAGTCAGTTACGTCTTTGCCACATGTGACTAACGTGGCTCTCTATCACCTCTTGTCTCTGAAAAACCTTCATGCTGAACGCACTGTCATTTTCTTACCTTTCCTCAGAGACATTTACGCCTTTAGCCACAACCAGTGCAACAATTACAGACACACCAGTTATGTCTTGCACCTTGTTCAATCAACTACCTGTTTTATAGATGGGGTTAGAACATTTATATCACAGCTCTTAGCATCACATTTTACATTCCACTTTTCTGGACAGATGTTGGAAAACCATAAAAAGGGGATTTATTTTTTTAAGGTGTTATTACAAGCAAGCTATTGCAGTGCTAACATCCTCTGTATTGTAGCAATGGAAAGCCCAGGGAAGCTTCTTCTCTTTCTGTCTCTTTCTCCCTTTAAATTTTATTTATGGCCCTGCAAAATACTTGCATCCACATAACCCGCCCTTGCTGACTTGCCAGAAGATTAATGATATCACCGTGTTCTTGAGAAGATAAATGTGTCTACCACGCCAGTGAATAATCTCTCCTTTCACACTTTAAAAGTGAGATGGGAACTCATCGTGCTGGGGAGAAAGGATGGGGTGCCATGGAGAACCTCCACACAAACAGCTGTCCCCTTGCTTCTAACAGTGATGCTGATCAGCTCTCCCACCCTTGTGCCATCCTGATTGTGTGCCACAGGGGCTGGTCCTCAGCAGAATCCTAAACAAATACTCCACATCACAAGAGTCGCCCAAAGGACAGACACCCCACAAACACGTTTGGTGCTGGCAGATTGCCTACCCAGCAAAATCAGAGAGTGCCAGTGTGATTTGTCTTTCCCTCTGGGGGTCACATTGTCTAAACTCTTCATACAATCTGCCCACAATAATAGACCTGTAAAGTACACTTTAAGCTTATTCTCTCTTAATCCCTCACAATAACGTTGTTCACGGGGTGGGGGTGGGTAACCTTTGCTTATAGGAAAGAGGAGTATCCTTGTCTCTTTTCTGGGTTTTTGTCCCTTTTCCATGAGCAGTCGCTGCTTTTTGCTTGTGGATGGTTCCATTTTTAAAAAGAAAAACTTTTTCCCTGCCTTTTTCTTTGTTGTGAACCTGGTTCCAGTTTCTGTCTCTCCCTCCCTCTCTCCCTCTCTCTCACTTCCTTTGACCTTTTCCTCCCTGTTTCTCTCTCTCTCTTCTTTGTCCACGTTGGCAGTAGTCTTTAGCTTATGCTCTTTTATGAACCTTCTGCTTCTTCTCGTTTCAACTCTCTGGACCTGATTTGCAGCTGCTGTGCTCTTCCTACAGCCGTTTACACATGTGTGACACAGGTGTAAAATATCATCGTTTTCATTTATGCTCCTTGTAAATGTCAGCAGAGGAGAAAGGAGAACCTGTCCTTCCCGGAGTGAATCAGCAGACTCTCAGGAGTGTCAGATACATATGAGCAAAACCTGTGTGACTCACCCATCACTCCTAATCCACGCCTGGTCTCTCACAAACCATCTCATGCTATTGCTTAGCTCTGCATTGTTCCCAAGGGCTCCCTTAATCCATATTTTTCTTTAAATGAGAGGATGTTTCACTTTGATTTGGGAAAAATATTTCTTTTCTTAATTCTTTTCCTTAATTATTTTTTTTTTTACAGTTTCCAGACCCTGCAAGAACGGAGCTAAAAATACACACATGGAGTCAGGTATCCACGTGTCATGTTCACCCTCCCAAGCAGCAAGCAGAGCAAGAACAACTAGAGAAGGGAAGAGAACTCTTACATTAATATTTCCATTTAATGAACAAAGTTAAGCTGTAATTTGGTTATTACAGAGATTTTCTGAATGCATCGAAACAACTGATCCAGGATTTTGGTGAAATTCTGGCTACTTTTGGGTCAGATGTACTCTGGGAGATGTGTCTCTCTTTTTTTTTTTTAGGGTAAGTTCAGGAATCACTTTAAATAAGTAGATAAATAAATACATGCACACATAAATAATTAAGAACCCACCTGGATGTGGTCCTGTGTGACTTGGTCTAGGTGATCCTGCTGTGGCAGGGGGATTGGACTAGATGATCTTTCAAGGTCCCTTTCAAT